>JAPKLY010000004.1:1891165-1937971 GCA_026898435.1 Prunella vulgaris
AGTAATCATAATCCTCTATGGAGAATTCAGGTAACTTCCTTGTCTTGGATCCACTCTTTTTGTAGGAAGACATATCTGCAAGTGATTAGATAAAAAGCACACATAATTTTCTAAAAATAGATTTTCAGGAGTCTGTCCAGGTGACCATCAAAAGCTTTCTCAGGCTGTGGTCTTTTGGACACACGGCTCTGATACCACTTGTTGGTCCCAAAGGCAGGTTTTAGGGAAGAAAACCTTTGAACAAGTCTAGAAGGGGGGTTGAATAAACTTGTAAGGATTCAAAAACCTTTTTCAAATTATTTGGATTATTCAAAAAACCAGCAGACTACTTGAGGTAGTCTAAATTTGAAAATAGTGCGCTGTGAATAGTGCGAAAACATTTTTAATGAAAATCAGCTTTTAGGTGAAGTGCACAAGTTAAAAGCAGAAATAAATAATACGAGATGCAGAGGTTTATAGTGGTTCGGACCAACTGTCCTACATCCACTCTCCTCAATCTAACTTGGAGTTGAGGGGCTCTCCACTAACTTACTCACTTACTCACTTACACAGTTTGAGAGTACTACTCTCTTACAAATTGTCAATGCTACAGTCGCTATTGACTTCTCACAGCTTCTACAAAGCTTTTACAAAAGATAAGTATGAATGGTGTTTTTTAGTGCAAGTGATAATATCTGACAGAGTTTCGGCTAGCTTAATATGCGTGTAAAATCTGATACTGAAATTATCACTATTACTCTAATTTATAGGGTCAAATAACTAGCCGTTGGGATGGACTAGAAATCTGAGATCCTATAATCTCGTATTCAATCAATCATAATGTTTGATTGAATCTCTTTCTTGATTCCCGTCAATCTTCGCGATCTACAATCAATCAAGTTTGTCCCCTTGATTGATTGATCTTCTATTCTGGGAATCTTCCTTCTATGTCGCAAGTCAACCCTTAAAATGATTCCAAAGAATCTGGGTTGAGCACAAGACATCAGCTGATCTGTCTCCTCAGCTGGTGTATCAGTCTGCTGATACTTGGACCTCAGCTGATGTGCAAGTCTGCTGGTGTGCACCTCAGCTGGTCTTCATGACTTCGTCTGAATACGTCTTATATCCAAGATCCTTGTCTTGTCTGCGACGTGCTCTCAGCTGATCAGCTAATCTTCTGATATCAGCTGATCTGCTCTTCGGCTATCAGCTGATGTTAACTTCTCTGATGATCTGCTATCGATACTCCAGTCTCAGCTGCTTAAAAACTTATGTCCTCTAAAACGGCTAAGTCCACAAGGTCTCAGCTGGTCTTCTCTTCTATGATAGCTTCGGATCTTCTAGGCAGCAAGGTAGATTCCCCCTTACTCGAACCTATCTAATCCTAACTACTCATCAGCTGACTAACATGTTCAGCTGGTCCTATTACAAACTGATTGGTTTATTATATCATCAAAACATCTAATACAGATATCCTAACAATAAAGCAAGTTGTTCCTTTAAGCTCATGTCCTCTAGAGTAGAGGACTTCTCTTGACTATCAGCTCAACAGAGAAAGCGACATTCTTTGTGGCTGATGAAGTTGGAGTCTCATCTTCTTGATCTTCTTCTTAGATATCGAACTCATGTGCCTTCAGATGAGATAGCAGTGTATGATGACTCATCTCAGATAAATTCTTTGTCTCTTTAATTACCGTCACCTTCACTCTCCATCTTAGAGTAAGAGATCTCAAAATTTTGTTATTAATCTCTTTCTCCGAGTAATCCTTTCCTAAGGAGCTTGCCTTATTCAGTATGTTTGTCAGCCTCATATCTAGCTGATCAATGGTTTCATCAGCTTTCATTTTAAATGTGTCAAAGGTATGTAGAACGGCTTGAAGCTTGTTCTCTTTGATTTGATCTGTCCCTTCACACATCAAGGAGAGTTTTTCCCACATCTCCTTAGCAGTTTTGCACGTCTTGATTTTCTCTATATACTCTTTGGAGAGAGTCTCAATGATTTATGTTCTGGCCACTTGATCTAGGTTGAAGAGTTTTCTTTCAGCATCGTTTAGTTCACTCTTCTTCTTCTCTGTCTTCCTTCTTTCACTGATTTCAGCTTCTGGAGTTTTGCCATCACTTACTCCTTCCCAGAAGAACTTGATTGGCCCTTCCTCCAGAACATCTAGCATCCGATCATGAATGGCTCCAAGGTGATTCTCCATTCTGAATTTCCAGTAATCATAATCCTCTATGGAGAATTCAGGCAACTTCCTTATCTTGGATCCACTCTTTTTGTAGGAAGACATATCTGCAAGTGATTAGATAAAAAGCACACAAAATTTTCTAATAATAGATTTTCAGGGATCTGTCCAGGTGACCACCAAAAGCTTTCTCAGGTTGTGGTCTTTTGGACAAACGGCTCTGATACCACTTGTTGGTCCCAAAGGCAGGTTTTAGGGAAGAATACCTTTGAACAAGTCTAGAAGGGGGGTTGAATAGACTTGTAAGGATTCAAAAACCTTTTTCAATTTATTTGGCTTATTCAGAAAACCAGCAGACTACTTGAGGTAGTCTGAATTTGAAAATAGTGCGCTGTGAATAGTGCGGAAACATTTTTAATGAAAATCAGCTTTAGGTGATGTGCACAAATAAGAGCAGAAAGAAATACGACGAGACACAAGTGATTTATAGTGGTTCGGACCAACTGTCCTACATCCACTCTCATCAATCCAACTTGGACTTGAGGGGCTCTCCACTAACTCACTTACTTACTCACTTACACAGTTCGAGAGTACTACTCTCTTACAATTTGTCAATGCTATAATTGCAATTGACTTCTCACAGCTTCTACAAAGCTTTTACAAAGAATAAGTATAAATGGTGTTTTTGAGTGCAAGTGATAAATCTGACAGAGTTTCGGCTAGCTTAATATGCGTGTAAATCCGATACTGAAATTATCACTGTTACTCTAATTTATAGGGTCAAATAACTAGCTGTTGGGATGGACTAGAAATCTGAGATCCTATAATTTCGTATTCAATCAATCATTGTGATTGATTGAATCTCCATCTTGATTCCCGTCAATCTTCGCGATCTTCAATCAATCAAGTTTGTCCCCTTGATTGATTGATCTTCTATTCTGGGAATCTTCCTTCTATGTTGCAAGTCAACCCTTAAAACTAATTCCGAAGAATCTGGGCAAAGCACAAGACCTCAGCTGATCTGTCTCCTCAGCTGGTGTACCAGTCTGCTGATACTTGGACCTCAGCTGATGTGCAAGTCTGCTGGTGTGCACCTCGGCTGGTCTTCTTGACTTTGTCTGAATACATCTTTTATCCATGGTCCTTGTCTTGTCTGCGACGTGCTCTCAGCTGATCAGCTAATCTTCTGATATCAGCTGATCTACTCTTCTGCTATCAGCTGATGTTAACTTCTCTGATGATCTGCTCTCGATACTCCAGTGTCAGCTGCTTAAATCTTATGTCCTCTAAAATTGGCTAAGTCCTCAAGGACTCGGCTGGTCTTCTCTTCTATGATAGCTTCAGATCTTCTAGGCAGCAAGGTAGATTCCCCCTCACTCGAACCTATCTAATCCTAACTACTCATCAGCTGACTAACATGTTCAGCTGGTCCTATTACAAGCTGATTGGTTTATTATATCATCAAAACATCTAACACAGATATCCTAATAAGAAGTTTGTCCCTGCCCTAACTGACGACAAGAGCCCAAGTGTTGCTCGTCAGGATAAAGGCAAAGAGAAGGAGAAAGTGCCTGAACCTGTCAGGCAAAGGACTGAGGAATCTACGCCAAAACCTAAGGGAAAGGCCCAGGCTCCTCATCCTGAGTCGAGGAAGAAGGATCAAGGGAACTCCAAGGCTAAGCCAAGGAATTCTCAGGCTGGAAAGAACTCTACTCCGAGCACATCTCAGGCTCAGCCTCAGAATGCTCAGGGTAGAAGGAACTCTGGTCAGGGAAGGCCTCAGGCAAGGCCGAGGAATACTGAGGTCCGGACACCTCAGGCAGGGCATAGGGCCCATCAGGTGCGTTCCAATCCTCAGGGGAGAAGGACAAACCAAATGGCCCCTGAAAGGCAACGGAGACCTGACTCCGGAAACACTCAGGCCAGACCTCAAGTGCCTAGAGGTCAGGCTCGAGCTGCTCCTTCCCAGGACCAAACTCAGCCCAATGCACCCAGGCCAAGGAGGAACAGGAGGCCCGCCCCCAGGAATCAATCCAGGGCTCCTAAACCTCAGGCTGACACCAATACACCCTCAACTTCCCAGATACGAAGGAAGAAGAGGACTGTGTATGTTGATGTTTCGGGGAGACAGGTTTACACTTCTAATGCTATCAGAGTTGTTAAACAGATTTGGATCCCGAAGGGTATGGCTGACACTGTAGGACCCAATACGAGATGGGTACCTGAGGCCTGATTCTTTTCAGGTCGCTGCGGGCTACAAGAAGAGGAGGAAGGATCAGAAGCTGGATTGGTACTTGGACTCAGGGTGTTCCAGGCACATGACCGGTTCTCGTGATCTCCTTCAGGATTATGTAGTTCAGGATGGCCCGCAGGTAACCTTTGGTGATAACTCTAAGGGTTTCACCAGAGGATTCGGAACCCTTGTTATTGGCTCTGTCCGTGTACTGAATGTATCATATGTTGAGGGACTGAGACATAACTTGCTCTCGGTCAGTCAGTTTTGTGACCGAGGATATAGTGTAGAATTTACATCTAACATGTGTCTTGTGAAGGACAAATCTACACTGCAGGTTCTGATTACAGGTGTCAGGAGGGGCAATGTCTATTTTGCTGACTTCAAGAGCAGCCCTCCTGAAACTTGTTTGGTCGCTAAGAGCTCTTCTGAGCTCAGTTGGCTCTGGCATAAACGCCTGAGTCACTTAAACTTCAAGATTATTAACAAAATCTCTTGACTTTCTCTTGTAGAGGGTCTACCTAATGAAGTTTTTAGCAAAGACCACGTGTGCGGAGCATGTCAGGAAGACAAGCAAACCAAAGCTTCATTCAAGGAGAAAGAAGCCTTCTCAACTGACAGAGTGCTTCAGCTCCTGCACATGGATCTCTTTGGTCCGATTACTCCTGTCAGCATGAATGGTAGGAAATATACCCTTGTTGTTGTTGATGATTATTCCAGGTACACATGGGTTATTTTCTTGCTGAACAAGAAGGAGACTCAGGTCAAGCTTCCGGAGTTACTCAAGCAATTGAGTACTGAACAGGGTCAGAGCATAGTCAGGATCCGATCAGATCGAGGAACAGAGTTTATCAACTCTATTATAACTGACTTTTGTACTAACCATGGTATTGCTCATGAGACTTCCGCAGCCAGGACCCCACAATAGAATGGGGTAGCTGAGAGAAGGAATCAGACCCTGAAGGAAGCTGTCAGGACCATGTTGGCGGAGTCAGGACTGCCCAAGAAGTACTGGGCTGAAGCAATCAACACTGCTTGCTACACTCAGAACCGATCTATGCTGAACAAACAACATGCTCAGACATCATATGAGACTTGGAATAAAAGGAAGCCTCGTATCTCCTATTTCCATATTTTTGGGTGTAAGTGTTTCATCCTGAACAATGGGAAAAACCAGCTGAAAGCCTTTGATAGCAAATCTGATAAGGGAGTTTTCTTAGGATACTCCTCATCCAGTAAAGCTTTCAGGGTGTATAACTGTCAGACCCTTTGTGTGGAGGAAACACCTCATGTTGTGTTTGATGAGACTGCATCAGTGCGTAGAAAACAGGTTCCGAGTCCTGACACTGAGGGGGTTACCAAGAGGGTGACAAGACTGAGCCTGAAGAATCCTGAATTCAAGATCGAACTTGTCAGTGCTCCCAAGGGATGGGATGATGATGATAATGAAGATCAGGATGGACCTCAGGCCAACCCTCAGCAAGCCCAAGCCTCGGAGAATGTTGAGTCTCAGACGGAGGGACAGACTCAACCTGAGGTACGTACTGTCGGTGATGATGCTTCTGCACCTGAGACAGTTACTGAGTCCAACACTGTAGGGGGAAACAATGTCTCTGATATTAGCCAACCCTCAGGAAATGACTCAGTATCCTCTATTCTTGCTCGTTCCGCTTCTTTGCCTATTATTGTCGAGACTAATGTTTCAGGAACAAGCGAGGGGACATCAGCAGCTCCCAGTGCTCCAGTCAGCAGGAGGACATGGCTAGCTGATCACTCATTGTCTGACATCATTGGTGATGTCAATGAGGGGGTCAGGACAAGGTTGTCCTTTGGCGAGAGCGCTATGTTTTGCTATTTCCTGAGTGATCAGGAACCTAAGAGCATAGAAGAAGCTCTTGCTGACCCCAACTGGATCTTGGCCATGCAGGATGAGCTCAATCAGTTTTAGCGAAATCAGGTTTGGGAGTTAGTTGAGAGACCTAGGCGTCAACATGTTATTGGCACCAAGTGGGTCTTTAAGAACAAGAGGGATAAGAAGAATGTTGTTGTAAGGAATAAGGCCAGACTAGTGGCAAAGGGTTACTCTCAGGCCGAAGGAATCGACTATGATGAGACCTTTGCTTCGGTCGCAAGGTTGGAAGCAATCAGGTTGTTTTCTGGCATATGCAACATTCAAGAAGTTCAAAGTGTATCAAATGGATGTGAAGAGTGCTTTTCTGAATGGTGTACTGAACGAGGAGTGTATGTTGAGCAACCTCCAGGGTTCGAAGTTGGGAATAAGGTATATCACCTGAAGAAAGCTCTTTATGGCCTGAAGTAAGCTCCGAGAGCTTGGCATGATACACTTTCCCAATTCCTGATAGAACACTGGTTCGTGAAAGGAACAATGGACATGACCCTCTTCCGGATATCCGAAGGGGAGGACATTCTCTTGGTTCAGATTTATGTGGATGACATAATACTTGGATCTCCTAATCTGAAGCTTTGTGAGAAATTCTCCAAGCTGATGATTGGGAAATTTGAGATGTCAATGATGGGAGAGATGAACTTCTTTCTGGGTCTCCAAGTCATGCAAACTGACTCCGGAATTTTCATAAATCAGTCCAAATATGCGAGGGACTTGATTCAGAAATTCGGAGTTCAGTCCAGCAAAGTCTCACGTATTCCCATGAACACAAATGAGAAGCTGGATCCTGACAAAGAAGGAGTCTCAGTGAATCAGACTGAATATAGGGCACTTATTGGATCTTTATTGTACCTGACTGCAAGTCGTCCTGACATCACTTATGCAGTCGGAGTTTGTGCAAGGTATCAGTCTGATCCAAAGAAGAGTCATCTAGAGAGTGCCAAAAAGATATTGAAATACCTTAAAGGTACAGTCAATTTAGGACTTTGGTATCCCTCTGATGACAACCTAGAACTGACTGGCTATTCAGATGCAGATTATAGAGGCTGTAGGCTTGATAGGAAATCAACTACAGGCACATGTCAGTTTCTAGGGAGTAAACTGATCTCTTGGTTTTCTAAGAAGCAAACCAGTGTTGCAACGTCTACTACTGAGGCAGTGTATATGGCGGCAGGTAGTTGTTGTTCCCAAATCCTTTGGTTGAAGCAACAACTGAGAGACTACCAAATAGAGGCCACTGAAGTCCCAATTTATTGTGACAATAATAGTGCCATTGCCATATCCCAAAACCCAGTCTTACACACACAGTGTAAGCATGTAGACATCAGACATCACTTCATCAGAGATCATGTTGAGAAGAAAGACATCAGGATGGAGAGAGTCCCTACTGATAAACAGAGAGCTGACACTCTGACTAAGGCTTTGCCTGAAACCAGGTTTGTTGAATTATCAGTAGAGTAAGGACTCCTTGACCCAGGCTTAGGAGATTCAATCTGAATCTCTAATCAGAATGCACAAGGTCAGGGGGAATGACTAACTAGGACTCAGGATGAAGGAATCTCAGAGAGAAAGTGGATGGTTGTAGGGGGAACATTCAGTATGAAAAGGATGATCAGTATAGACTGACTAAGATTCAGGACACTGAATTCAGGGCTTGTCACCCTGATAGGTCACATGTGGTATCAGTCAGAATACAAATCTGACTGACTGGTATGCTTCCTAATTTATTTTTAGTCATCATATCTGGCTTGCATCATCTCTGATACTGATTGCCGTATTGTCAAATCAAATCTTTTTGTCATTTAATCCCAGCCATTCATTTAATATTCAGTTAATATTTAATGCAATTATTTGAATTAAATACGAACATGCTCTGACGTGCATTTAATGCAAAGTGGGCGGGAACGGTTTCCGATAAGATTTTGAATCATTAACTTTGAAAACCGAAGAGGCTCAATCCGCATCCATGCATCAAATGCTTTAATCTCAATCGTTGAATTTCATAAGTCATAATTTCTGAGCCGTCCGATTAAACTGAATTCTTGTATAAATAAGGGAAGTTTTTGTCATTGTGACCTTTACGCACTCAAATCTTTTCTTGCTATATTTCTCTCTGTGATTCTCTTTCCTTCGTATCTTCAAATTTTCATCCATGGCTTCACCCTCTGCAGACATGTTCTTTGGAAATCTTTTCTATCTTCGGAACGAAATTCATTGGGAACCTTTTGGTGATTTTTCATCTAATCACCCAGAAATAGTGCCTGTGAAGGAATTGTTTGAAAATGCGGGGTTATTAAGGTTCATCACTGCAAAACCCAAGAGACTAAACCCTCGACTTGTTGCTGCCTTTTACCTGAAGATGGCGCAGAACAAGGACACTCAGGAATGGAAAACCTGCATTCCCCTGACTTCTTGTGTGAAGGTGAAAGATGGTGAAGATGAGATGACAAGGACGTGGGTCACTCTCAACATCCGGCAGAAGATTAAGGAGGTGTTTAATTTTCCTAATTCTGGACGAAGCCCTATAGATTATGGGTTTGGCACAGAGAAGGACTATCTCCAGTCTCTCTGTGATGGAGATGTTGTCCTAAAGTCGGGCCTAAACAAGTCCGTTCTGAGGCCTGAAAATCGTCACTTCTTCGACCTGACTAGTCAGGGAGTGATGGGGATCGCTGGGGGATTGGAGCAGATCTCCAAGCCAAAGCTATACACCATGATGGCAATCAAGGATGCATCTATGCACGCTTTCCACTGGGAGGACTATTTTCTCTAATTACTGGTGGCTGAAACCAGTAAAATCAAGTATTCGCCAGAGGGTCAGGCGACTTTTGAAGCTAAAATGCACTTTGGCACGAAGATCTCCCTGATCTTAGAAACGTTGGCTCTAGGTGATGTGGATGTGGCTCAATCACTCGAGATTCCAGCGAAAGTGGATCTCTTCCGAACCTTTTCCGGTGATGCTGGTACGAAGAAGAAAAAGAACCTGAAGAAGAAGGCTCAGGCGAGCACGATTGGAGGAGTCAAGGCTCAGGCGAGCAAACCTTCAGGGGCCCTTATTAAGAAACCAGTGGAGGAAAAATCCAAGCTCTCCGGACCCAGGCAACAAACGCTAAAATTTAAGTATCTGGGGTCAGAAGAGCGAGAGAAGAAGCTCGTGGAAGAGATGGCTGCTGATGAAGAGATTCAGCATGCAACTCCGGAGGGGGAACCTGCTCAGTCTGCTCTTGAGGTCGCCCCCATCTCTGCCATTCCGGAGGTGGCACCCTCAGATCCAGCGCCATTCTTATACGAGCAAGAAGTGGCGACTGATCAAATACTGCAGGTAGTGACTTCAGTTCAAGGTGAAGAGGTCAGATCAGATGAGGGTCAGGGGGAACTCGCTCAGGGGGAACCCATTGCTGTTGTAAAAGTTGCTGAAGGCAGCAAGGGAGAAGAAATAAGGTTGGAGAAGGAGACTGAAGTTGTTCAGGCTGATGTCTCATGGCCATTCCCCGCGCCTGATGAAAACACATTGCCTGACTTTGAGATAGTGGCAAGGGGAACGGCTGCGGAGATGGTGGATAAGAGGTTTCCTGACCTCTCAGATGCTCAGAAGGAGGTGGTTGTGCAACTTCGCACTTACGCCATGATCAGGAATGCCACTTGGCCTGAATTGAGTCAGCTCAGAGAATCGAGAGGATGGGACAGCATGGCTGAATCTGAAGCAGCACTATTTGATCACTTTGAGGTAAACTCTTTACATCATCTGATCAAAATGGCGGATTTTGTCAAAACTGTCCGCCACATCTATCCTGAGGCACTGGCTGTTGAGCCCGAGCAAACAAGAACTGAGTTGGAACTAGCTGTTGTTCCGGAGATAGGTCAAGAGGTGGAGATACCTCAGGTGATGGATGTTCAGGAGGGAGACAGGGAGAGGGAAAAGGAAGTCGTTGTGATTGTTGATGATATTCAGCAAGGTGGCACTGAAGGGGTCAGTGCACCGGCCGATGAAGCACTCCTGGGACCCGGGACTGCTGAGGCTTCAGGAGAGGGTCCATCAGGTCTGGTCCGAGTGAAAGGAAGATGGATCACCCGAGAATCCTTATATGTTCAAAACTCCTCACGAGCTCTTGCCAATCTTCACAGAAGGGTAATCCTCGTTGAGCGAAAAACAAGTCGGGTCGATTCCAATTCTGACATTCTGAATAAAAAGATGAACAGACTGGACCGAGATCTGAATGAGATGGGGACGAATATGAACGCTGCAATCGATCTCCTCTGTGAAGTTGGGATAAAACACTCAATAGATCTCACTGTTATTACTGAGCAGGCAAAAGGGGTCATACAGAGTTGCAAGCAAATGGTTTCTGATGTACAAACTCAGCAAGAGAGTAAGCTTGCCACCGTCCTTGATCAACAACTGACTGAGAGGGTTGATCAGTTGGTTGATGGAAAACTGGCTAAGCTGAAAGCAGATCTAAAAGCTGAACTACTAAAGGAGTTATCCTCTCGCGAGAAACTGGAGATTGACGGTGCTATGAATAACCGGTTGGTTAATTTTGAAACCAGACTGAAGGGCGAGTACAATGCAGCAGTGGATAAGCTCAGCGGTGATCTGAGAGGGATGGTTGGGCAGATTGGGCAACTTCAGTGCAAGCACACTGAGATGGACAGTCAGTTCACCTTGTTGGTGGAGTCAGTAAACGAGGTTGTTGGCCGAATCAACGACGATGATGCCAAAAAGGGGGAAGAAGGGAAGAAGCAAATTGGTAAAGGAAAGAAGAAGATCTTCCCCCAGAACTGAAAGCTGCGGACAAGAAGAGAACAAGGTCCATCGCTGCCATCGAAGCTACTGAAGGCTCAGATCCGAAGAGGTTGAGGTCCTCTGAAGATCCTGCCCTGGAGTCCATCTATACTGAGATGGAGGAACAAATGCACCCGGGGACGACCACTCAGAAGAAGATGGTGATGACTGAGGCGGAGAAGTTAGCGAAGATGAAGGAGATCTCGCTACTCAGTCAGATCCAACGTTTGAAAGAGTCCAACGAGTACCTGACTTTGCAGGTTTAGAAGAAGAAATCTGTGCCTTCTGGATCTCGGAAGAAGACTCAGAGGAAGATAGTGGTCAAACCAGGTCAAGGTCCTCCGCCACTTCAGTTTGTGGAGGATTTTATTCCGCTTGAGATGATGGAGGTATGGATTCCGATCCGGAATAGGTGGGCTTACCTATTCTACGTGGTGGGGTTATGGGACGATCAAACTGAAGATAAAGACGTCATACTTCATCACTGGATGGCGCAGGAGCATCCTGATCTATGGGCTGAGATTATCAAAAATGCAGACATAGAAGGGGTCGAGATCGCTCCACCGGAATTCATTACTTATCCTCCTCCACTCTTCGGAAACTCCAAGCAACTGGGCCGGAAAGTGATATCTGAAGAAGTCGTCAGGGTAGGACGCGCTGCCGGGGCCATTGGTGATCAGGTCAGGATGAAGCAGATTCTGAACCGTGTCTTGGAGATGTATGAAATCTCTCCAACTGCTTGGAATAAGGATCAGGATGAAGATTAGATCAGTAGTTAGTTTATCAGGAAAGATGTAATAGCTTCAGGATACTTGTACCTTCTGATTAATCAATGAAGTTATTTATTTTCCTGAGTACAATTTCTTGTTGACTCCTGAATTTACTTTTCTTTATCCTTATCAAGAACTGTACTAACTCATTCCTTGTTTTCATCTTATAGACTAAGTGCCTAGTTTGTCAGAAGGTACTGAACATATTTCATTGACTAGGTCAGTTGATTGTATAGATGAATAGGAATTTACTTAAGGGTTTTGGCATCATCAAAAAGGGGGAAATTGTTGGGACAATCTGAATGTTTTGATTAGATCCCAAAACCCCTGATGAATTTACCTAAGTACAGTTGTTCAGGATAGTCAGGCTAGGGATTCAGTTCAGGGGGAACATGTTGAAGACTGAAGGAGATTGGAGTCGACCCAATTTACTGAAGTCTAAAGAGCAACTCGCCCTGAAGAAGGTCAGAGTTAGTCTTGCTGAAGATTGCCTGAACTGAAGCTGAAGACCGAAGTCTGAAGATCCATCCTGAACACCATCCGGAATGCCATTGACTGATGTTTCTACAGAGTACACTAAGCATGCTCAGGACAGAACTTAGTCAGTGAAGAGTAAGTGTAACCTATCAGGCTGAGCTGATTGCTCATAAGACCTGACTTAGGTCTTGAGTCAGTTTATCTGACTCATGTAAGTCCAAAGCAAAAAGGTTACACATACTGGGCTGAATAACCTATCAGGCTGTGCTGAATGCACATAAGACCTGACTTAGGCCTTGAGTCAGTTTATCTGACTCATGTAAGTCCAAAGCGAAAAGGTTATTTATGCTATGGGACAAAGAGACAAAGAGAATGTCAGTAAGACTCCGATAAAGACAATCATTCAGGCTAAGTTATTAACAAGAGACTCAGAGTATTGAATGTACGAGGAAGGACAAGTGTCAGATCGTCAACTAGCCGTTTGTACGGAGAGCCAATGATCTTTCGACACGCATGTACGGAGTCTGCGTAGCAGTTAATGCGGAATTTAATGCGTCTCAGGTTTGCAGGCGGCGGGACAAAAATTGCCAGATTAAGCATGTTGATTAGGTCAATAGTACATCTAGCCTGCAACCACCCTAAAATAGGAAAGATTTGGGTAGATCTCCTCCAACGGATCTATTTTGAATCTTGCCTATAAATATGGAGAGCCTTGCACCCATTCAAGGCTAACGGGAAATTTCCAAGAGAAAGCTCTCAAGAATCCAAGCACTCAAAGCATACTTTGAACAACACTCTGCAATTAAATTTCCCTAGTGTTGTAATAGGATTCACTCTGTATTTTGCTTAGATCGATAGCTTTTATCTTTAGCATTGTGTTGTATTGCTAGAGTTATTTTAGTTGGAAACCAAGAATACCAAACCACTCAGGGTGTGAGATTGGTTGGTTAGAAGGACTGAGACTTGTAAAACGCCCAGGGGTCAGTTCCTAAGAGAGGAAGTTGGCTATTCGTGTCCCTTGGCACGTAAAACCCAAGTACCTATCCTCAGGGTTTTGAGGATAGCTTCCTGTTAAATCAGGTCGTGGACGTATGGTTGGTTATCTCCTAACCACGTTAAAAAGACCCTTGCGTGCTGATTTACTATTTGTTCAGGATCATAATTGTCATACATATTAAACTGAGCATATTGCATCGTTTGAATATTCAGGCTGAATCAATCATCCTGAGTCTTAAACTTGTGCACCAGCCCTAACCACCATTTACTAAGCAAACTCAGAGAAAACGTTTTCAGAAACTAAAACGAGTAGAAACTAAGGGCTCACATTCCGCACGTACTCTAGCTTACTGAGATAGTAGTCCAACTGACTAGCTTCCGAGCGGTCAGTAGGCTTGTTATCTCTACTGAGCTTCTTAGCACTTTACTCACACTCAGCTTATCTGACTCGTTACTGAACTGTCCCTGCTGCCCCTGTGGACCTTCAGTTTACTGAGTAATTCAGGATATCCCTAACTGAGCGTGTTAGAGTATTTTTTTGAGTCTTTCGGAAAAATCTGATATCAGTGTATTCCCCCCCCATACACTGATTTATACTCGTTTCGGGACCAACAACTTATTTTTAAAAAAATAAACACTTTTACTTTTTATGTTGGGTTTGCAAACATGCACTGAAAATTTGTACATGATTTGGGTCATCTGATTGAAAAAGTCTACACTAGTGTTTGACTAAATTTATTTTATACATTTTATGATTTATCTTTAGATTATATAAAATGTTATTTTTAAATTAATTATAAGTTATTAAAGTGTTTAACTAATACTTGGACTATGATTCTCTTATGATGGGGTGATGATTCTCTTCTTATGGAGATTGCAGTTTCATTGCGATGCAATTTTGAGTTGTAATTGCAAGTGGTTTTCTCTTATAATAGTTGTGATATTAATATATAATGAGACGAAATGATATATTATATATTCGCCAATAAAAATAACTATAATAGTTGATTATTTAAAATAAAAAAAAGTTGTTCCCAAAAAAAAAATCCGAATTAATTGTTCGAATATGAAATTTCGATTTCTTACACTGGCCCTAATCTAGTGTTACCCCACGCCCAAGAAGGAAAAAGAACTGCGTTTTGTGTACGAAGAATCATCGGTACCCCCTTTAAACTAGAAATATATATTGGAAAAAAATAAAAGAAAAGAAAAGAATACATATTAGAGAGAGAAAGAGAGAGAGCTGAAATTTTGCAGACTTGCTGTTTTCTGCTAAAACCCCTAAACCCTTTTCTCTGCAATCTTCTACTATTTCACGAGACAAAGTAGTGCCAATGATTGGAAGTGTTGGGGAGCACAATAACAGAGAACTCTATGCTTTGCTCCACGTATCGCCGGAAGCCTCTGATGAAGAAATCAGAAAGGCTTATCGTCAATGGGCTCAAATTTACCATCCTGATAAATACCAATCTCCTCAAGTACAAATTCTTTATTCTTCAATTTAATTCCTTCTCATGTTTTTTTTTTTAGTTTACTGATTTGGGTTAGTTTTTGGTTATGTTTCCTTTTCTTGAGTCTCGAGAAGCAATATTAGTTCAAGTGTTGTTGTCTCCAATGTATGCTTTGATTGTCGGATGTCCCTCCTGAATTTGGCTTTTGGTTGAACAGTTTACTACTTTGTCCGAGCTGTACGTTGTGGATGAATTGATAGTCTCTCTGGGTTTGCACTTTGGAGTTAGTTGATTTTCAGTGTCAGGATTTTAATCTAAGTTGTTCTTCTTGTGGCTAGTTCGCTATATTAAAACACAACTTTAATACTGCTGCGTTACTTTAGATTATGATTAGTGTTATTATTTTTTCACTGATTTGTTTTAAGTAAGGCAATTATAGATTTGAAGTGCCCAAAGGACACATACAAAGAGGACAAGATGCAAGAAAATGAACACCATTTTTAAGTTCAGTCGGGAAAGTGCGTGATTCTGATACCAGGTGCTAAAATAAATAAGTTTTAATTAGATGAAATTCAGGAACTTGAGTACTTATACGATAAGTTGTAATTGATTTTTGCACTAAATTACAAAACATATACTTAACTTTAGAAGATTTAGGGCATATTGTCAAAACTCTGGCGACTTGAATTGATTGCATGAAGTCCCTTCATTTCAGAGGTTTATCATGAAAAACCACGGATCTATTTGATCTCTTTATTACTGTATATTTCAATGAATTCTATATATGTTTGTTAGTTGTTAATTGGTTAATGGTTAAATCAAGTTATACCATCAACACATTAATGAATAAAGGCAAAAATGAAAATAAAAGAGAAAAAGAGAGTAGGCAAGAGTTGTCCTTTTAGTTCATTTGGTAAGTCTAAGTGCTGAAAGGAGAGTTAGAGGAGGAAATTAAGAGAAAAAACTAGAGAGAAGAATGGAAAAAGGCGAATTAAGAATTATGAGAAATAAGAAGGAAAAATTATACGATAAGAAAGTAGAGGAAGGCTGTGAGATTGAAAAGTCTTTGCATTTTTTAACCAAGCCTGTGGTTATTTTCATGTTTAACATACCTTGAATTGATATGCTCCCACATATATGCCTCTATTAGTGGAAGAATGTGGGTATGCCTTCATTCCTCTTTCTGTGTTTCCTAAACTCTGCTTTGTTTATATTATAATTTTGTTCTAAGAAACCCTCACTTTCCCCGCATTATAATCCATAGCTCATATGTGAAATTTTCATTTATTTCTCTACATGCATGCATTATCAGTCATCAAGAATATCAAGCTCCTCCTGTTCAGTTTGATCAATTGATCAACTTTGTTATCCTGATTTAAGAAAATCTTAGCACCATTTACTGAGAATATAATCTGCTGCTATTAGGGTTTTAAATATTCAGCAAATTCATGCTTGAACATTCATTATGGTAGTAGCACATTGGTTGAAGATTTGAGATCCAGTAATATGAGCCAAATAAGAAATAGATAGACTTTGGAGATTAGGATTTCTTTAAGGCTCATCAATATTCCTAAAACCACTATTTTTTTAAATGTGACATTAAGAAAGCATGTTGTTAACAAGCCACAAGTCCATATTTGTAACATGTACAAATATGAGGTGGCTGTGATCTTAATATGATAAAGCAACCAGTAACATCATAACAAACAAAGGAAATGAATCTATAGAGCACATAATTTCCTGCACCTTGTGCAGTCAGCCTTGGGGAATACAGCGCCTTAATAAATTCATATCTTCATACCACCTCTATGAACCATCTTTGTGCTTGTCTATCATGAACTAAATCTCTAAATTGTCTAAGAGAGTTCCATGATGTCCAGGAAATGTGATCTGAGGTCTAATTGACTGAACACAACATTTGTCAATAATATGCAATATGTGTTGCTAATCTGGTTGATTGGTTCCGTAAATTATTCTATTTGACAGTGCTCCAATAATTTGATTATTAGTTCAACTGTTGGCGTCTCAGTGACTTCTATATTGAATTATGCTCAAGCAAGACCTCCTCTATCTGTCACATTTGCTTTACTGAATAGGAGAATCTAGTTCATGTAGTTAATAATGTGCACGTTTCGTAATTATGTTACATAAACTTTCATAGTCTTACTTTATTTCCTTCATGTTTGATTTTAAGAGGAAGATTTTGTTTAAGACATGATAATACTGCATGGGTTGTATAATCCTTGATATACCATTTTCTGATCAGATGAAGGATGTTGCAACAGAGAATTTTCAACGAGTATGTGAAGCTTATGAAATTTTAACTGATGAAAATAAACGGATGATATATGATATCTATGGTATGGAGGGATTAACTTCTGGTCTCGAGCTTGGCCCTAAGTTAAACAAAGTTGATGAAATCAAGGAAGAACTTGAGAGACTGCGCCGTCAGAGAGAGCGAGAAGAAGTCTTAGCACATATACAATCGTCTGGTTCAATTTTGGCCACTTTGTCATGGCCTGATTTTTTAAATGGTGATGGCATTATGAGAGGGTACGGCTTTCCTTCACCGAATTCTTTCAGCTTCTCATTTTGATCTAAGAAGATGTTTTTTGGTGAATAAATAGCAGTTCTGTAATATATATATATGTGTGTGTGTGTGTGGAAGGTACTCTATGGAATCAAAGGAACAAAGGTTTCAACTAACCATATAAATTTTTCGTTATATTTCCCCATGCCTGACCAAGTATGTAGGCATGGCATGCCCATGAGTGTTTGACTTTGTTTTCTGTGTCATCTTCCTCAGACTAGGATGTCTTTTTCTGCCTCCCCCCATGCCCCCAACCCCCACCACCACTAGGAAAAGGAAAAAGAAAGTACTTAGTTGCTACAGAATTTTCTTGTCAATTACTATCAAACAACATCTTTCTTAGAAGTTAAAGATGAAACTAGCCTCCTGTTAGATGTCATGTTGGTCAAAGGTGATTATAGTAGAGTAACTTTACAAGGTAATCAGAGGTTTTACAACCCTTATCATCTGCCCTTGCCTTGTCAAATGGCAGGATGGCTATGGCCAGTGAAGTTCAGTCTGATATATCAAAGCGCACCTCTCTTGCTATTGGTGGGAATTTGGGTGTTAGTGTGGATTCTGGTGGTGGTGCTGCGACTGCAATACTTAAGCATCATATATCTCAAGTCTCTTCTGTAGAATTAATGGGCTCTATTGGCTTGCAGTCCTTGATAGGAATACAAACTTCACGGTGAGATTCTGGTTTTGCTAAATCATACATTTTTCATATTTTAATCTAGGTGCTTTCAATCACTCTTTCTTTTGTTTTACTTTCAGAGAATTGTCTGTTCACTCTACTGCAGTAATGGGCGTTACCATGTCTTTAAGTGATGGCTCAATTAATCTTTCAAACACCTGGAGCCGTCATCTGTCAGAGTCGACACTTGGAAATGTATCGTTTTTCTGCATTTTTTCCCCGAGTAATGCCTACTTCAGGACTGTGTTTGTATGCATTCATGAACATGTGGGAAATTTTTTGTAGTTGAAATCTACATTTGATTTCTTCTAATTTGATGTGCTTACTTCACATTAGAGTGTTTGCCAAGTCACTAAGGTTGTGTTTGGATGGAATCATTTGATATACAAGGGATTTGAAATGAATGGATTTAAAAATACATGGATTTCAAATGACATGATTTTGCTAAATATTTAAAAATCTCTCTATTTGAACTAGGATCAAAGCTACATATTTGAAATCCATCAATTTGAATATTTTACCCAAATAATTGTAGGGGATTTAGATTATGGATTTAAAATTCATAAGCCCAAATCCCTCCCATCCAGACACAACCTAATGGAACTTATGAAATGATTCCAACTTTCCAGAAAAGTGATTAAAAAAACATGAAACATTTACACAATTAGTGTATTTAAGATTGTGTTTGGATAGAGTCATTTGAAATACAAGAATTTAAAAATGAATGGATTTAAAAAAGAGATTTCAAATGACATGATTTTGCCGAATATTTGAAATTCCTATAATTTGAACTAGGATCAAAGTTAAGTATTTGAAATACTTCCATTATAATATCTTACTCAAACAAGTGGGGTGAATTTAGGTTGTTAATTTAAAATCCATAGCCCAAATCCCTCCATCCAAACACAACCTTAAGGAACTATTTTGACTTTAATGAGTATGATGCCTCTATCTCCTTCTGCCTCATAATTGATTTTTTTCTGTTTTTAACCTTACAGATACGACTTTCTATAGGTCCAGAGTCATCTATAGGTGTCAGCTGGAGAAAGAAAGAGAAAAGAATGTCAGCTTCAGGAGAAATTAAGGTAGTTTCAATAGTAAAGATAGACAGTTATTCTTATCCACTGGTGTATGTATGGCAAATCCCCGGAATGATTATTTGGGCTAAGATTCTGATCAATTTTGTTTAACTCATACATGTTCCTGTTGCTACACATTTTCTAGAAAAGCATAACTATAAAGACACTAATTGGTAGTTGTTTTTTATGCTTAGTAACAATTTTGTTGGAAAAAGAATGGAAGTCGAATTATAAACTTAAGGTAAATTGAGATGATTGTAAGATTATAGGATAATTATCAAACATAAACCATTAATCTCGATTTTGATAATTATATATGATTTACAACTCCTTGAATGCAGAGTTATTGAAATAAAATGCAAGCACTAGCTGTAACATGAAAAAGACAGCCATACCCAACATCAGAATTACCTTATACCAATCAAAAAAAAAAAAGAGTGCCTTAGATCTGCAAAATGAGTATTTTCTAGCTACCATTTTCCTCGTGTATCGGTATATGAATAATGATATGCATTTTACGATCTTGAACTTGATAATTTATGGAACTCATTATTAGAGCTATGTGTATTAGCCCTTGCTTGATGCACCACTAGGTACTTGTATATGTATAACAGTAACTTGTACTCAAATATAATCTGAACCTTAATTTCAATGAGGCTTTATACATGTTTCTTAGTAGTTGTAGTTAAAATGAGTTTATCTCATTTTCTTTTGTAATTTTCTTTTTACAACCTTAGTTTTGAAAAGTATTTCTCGTACATCAAAAAGTTGATTACTATTAATTTATATTGCTGGTGACTGCCTCACACTAAGATTTGGTATCTAACTTTTTTCCTGAGACTGTATAATATGTTATCATGTGATAGATTAAGATACTTGTGTATAATTGTTGTGAATTGCAAAGTTCAATCTTGAATTTGGGAATTTATTCAATTAGTTGTTTCTGAAGAAATAATAGATTATTTTCCTATGTATCAGTATGTACGATCATTTTATTCCTTCAATACCTGTTTTTGGGCATAAAGTTCTAGAGGAAGGTTTTCCAAAGATACAAATCCGGCCTCTAGAGAGGTGAATGTAACTAATCCAAAAAGTTTGAATTATTAGACACTTTAGTTTAGAAGGACATGATTATGATGCTTATGAGTATTGGATTTACATTCTATACATTTGATCACTAAAACAATTGTGATCTTTGATCCTATCATAAAGGACCCATTCACTATTTACTAGAACTTCTGTAATTATGGCAAAACTCTTCTTTCCACCAGAGAGCAATTAACGCTAATTAAGCTACCTAGTGTTGCTTTTTGCGCATGAGTTCCATTTTCATCAATATCTTTTACCATTTTGGTGCATTTCTTTTGTTTCAAAAGCATCATTATCACTGATAACTGGTTTATGTCTTCTATTCTAATCATTGCATCATTTTATTATCCCTGAGCTATCTGTTTGTATAGATAGGGACAAGTTCAGTTGGTGCTACTGCTCATTACACTCATTTCTTTTCCCCTAAATCGCATGGACGCATTGCTGGCACAGTGGGGAGGTGAGTCTTTTTAATTTTTCCCCATATCATTCTTACAAATTGCTTGCATGTCATGCTGTTTGTACAATTCCTGACATAGTCTAAGGTAAGAAGTTCTATCATCTGTTGAACAGCCAGTGTTTATGTATTTTTGGATATAGCTTTATCTTGATCTTATGTTTGCATCAATCAATATATGGTTTAAGGCTTTTGAGAATTCCAGTATAATTAATATTAGTGCATCGTACCAGTTTTCCCACTATGTGTGCGTTCTTTTTCAATGGTCGATCATCTAAATATTTCAGAAAGATTTAGAACAGTATATCCTCATAACAATCTTAAGAATTTTGTAATAATCTTTGTTAAATTGCTTAAGCAGAATATATCCTTTTTAGGAGATGTTTCTCCTGTAAACATTAGGGAAGGGAGGAAACCAGAAACATTAACAGCACCATTTGTTTTTCTGCATTTTGTGCATATGTTTCTATAAATTTGCTGTGGTTAGTGGTTCCCATTCAGTTGGATGTATTAGGATTTATCATGTGAAGAACTATATGCTTATAAAGCATGCCAGAGTAACTATTTATAGTGTCATAACACGAGTAATAGCCTACTTTCACAAATCAAAATGTGAAAGGATATCGATGTATTGCCAAGATGATGGAGAAGATCAGAGACTTTCTTTGGGATGGGGTTAATGGAGTCAATAGTGCGCACCTAGTCTCTTGTGAGTTAGTTGTTCCCCCTAAAGAGTTGGGGGAACTAGGGATTGGGGATTCAGAACTGAGAACAATGCTCTCTTAGGTAAATGGTTTGTGGTGCTTTCTAGGTGAGGAAGAAGCACTATGGCATAGGGTGATTAAGAGCAAGTACAACCTTCAAGAGAACTAGTGCGATGTGGATTAGCAGTGAGATCAACATTTTGGAGCCCTTGGAAGTTCATTTCACGAGTTTAACCGGATTTCTTGTGATTGATAGAGTTAAAGATTCAAAGGGTAACAAAGTTTGTTTTTGCGAGGGTAAGTGGCCGGGTAGTTTGCCTCTTTCGTTGCTGTTTTCCTTCCTTATAATGTCTTTCTTCTGTTCATAATGAACAGGTTTGATCCCTTTATCTCTCCTGATTTTGATTCTTATCCCTTATCTTGGAACTTCCTTTTCTTTAGAAATTCAAGAGATTGTGAGGTGGGTAGGCTTGAACAGCTTCTCTCTTGCTTCAGGGCTGTTAAGCTGGGGAAGGGTGCTTCTCGGTGTTTCTCTTGTGAGTCTTTCCCATTGTCTTTAAGCTGTAATAATTATTTGCACTCCTTTCCTTGGTTTAAAACCAACTGGAAGGCACTGGTTCCTATCAAAATTCAGGTATTCTTATGGTTGTTAGTATTGGGGAAGTTGGCCACATGTGATTACCTGCAAGAATGTTTTCCGAATGTCTCTCTGTCTCCAAATAGGTACGTTCTATGCAGGTGTTTATCTGAGGATATTGATCATTTGTTCGTGCATTGCTCCTTCGCTTGTCATCTACGGAGTACAATGCTTGGAGAGTTGGTCTTACAGTGGATTATACCTCAGGATGTCGTGGATCTATTCTAAGTCAATGTGGGGGATTTCTCTTAATAAAAAGAGTAAAACCTCATGGAGGATAATAGTTATGGGAGTATTATGGTCTATTTGGCTCAAGAGGATTAAAAGACAGTTTTTTTACATAGGGCCATTAGATGATGTGTGAGACAGAGTCAAACTCAGAGTTGCCCTATGGGCATCCAATCATAAGGTATTTAGAGGCTATATAGTGTCTGACTTAGTAAGGAATTGGAGCTTTGCCTTGTAATTCTATTAAGTGGGCTGATTGTAACTTGTTGAGGCATCTCTCATTCCTTGTACCTTTCTTTCTAATGCAATAGAACTTCTATTTCTTATCAACATAGATGGTGTGTGAGTCAAAATGATATTTTGACGTGTTCACCTTTTAGATTGAGGTTGGGCAACTGTTTAGAATTTGCATGAGTAAGTCTGAGTTTTTGCCCACTATATGTGTGCACTCTCGTTTAACTAGTACTTGAGAAAAGAGTAATCTCCATTAGAGATTTCGTCCTACACAGAATGCCTGGCAATTTTTTTTGTTTAAATCTTTATGGAAAGTGGCTGACAAATTGTTAATATACTAGATTTCAGTTGTAATTTCTGATCCCAGTGCCCTAGAATGTTTTCATGATACTCCCCCCCCCCCCCCCCTCTCTCCCTCCAGAGGCACACAAAAGAAGATCTGGTGATCTACCATGAATGCAAAACACTAGCTGCTGCCCGATAGCTATGAAAATTATGCAATTACAGCAACGCGTTCTAAAGTGTATATGTCATCCCTAATAATACCCAGCATACTACCAAAACTTTTTTAAGTTTAGAAATTTAATTAATTGTTAGCATATAGTACTTCTTTTGTCTTTCATGGTTAATACAATGGTGTGGAACACTAATTCTTCACAACGATGGTGTAATAACCCAAAATGTGTTCCATTGTAATTACTTTCTTGGAGGGTGAAAGCCTCCTTCACTGATGTGTAAATACAAGGATGCTTTGCTATATTCATGAAGTGGGAATTTTCAAGGCATCCAACAGTTGTAAATCAGACATGTTAAATGCTCTACATTTTTGCAGTCATGCACTTTCACTTGAGGTTGGGGGTGGAAGAAAGATATCTAAATTCAGCACTGTTCGGATGTTATATTCCATCGGTATTCAGGTATGCAGGTCAAATATAACATAAAAGATCCTCTCTGCATATTTTTACAATGGTCATTTCCTAAGCAAAGTGTGACCAACTCTATTGAGTTTTGAAAGACATTGAAAGAAGTGCTGGAGTTTTTGGAGACTGAAATTTTGCTAGAATTTATATTTTACAACTTTGTCATTTGCAGGGACTGATTTGGAAGTTTGAATTGCATCGTGGGGGGCAAAAATTGGTTGTTCCTGTAAGTGCATTCTTGTACACATTGTGTAGATCCTGTTAATGACTTAAACGATGTTGCCAAATTGTGCCTGCAGATAATATGGACTGCAATGAATCTTGGTTCAGGATCTATTTTTCATGGCTAGACTAAGTTTGTTGTTCATCACATTATACACTTTAAACTGTTAACACATGTTAAAGAAAAGGAAAGAGAAAAGCATAACGTAAGAAGTGTCTAAAGATAACTAGGAAAACTCGCTACATTTGTTAATTCTACAGCTGTTAAGCTTAGTCAATTAGGAACATTGTTGATAGACCTTTCTGAAGACAAATGGAATTTACTAATACAGCATGTGCCCTGAATATTCAGGTGAGATTGTTTTTATATATCAATAACAGTGTAAAGTGTGTTTTATCTCTTTTCTAGGATCAATAGGCAGCCAGTAGTTTAACTAGTATATTACTTGAATATGAGCAGTAGGGGTGGCAAATCGTGTAATCGTATCGTTTATTGTGTCGACACGATAACAATACGACACAATAAGGTGAAACACGAACACGACACGATAAGATACAGGTAAACACGAACACGAAAACTTTCGTTTCAACATGACACGACACGATAATGATACAAAAGTTTATTATCAATTTTAAAAAATTAATAAATAAATAAGGAGACGACACGACACGATAAGGACACAGTAAGAACACGAAAATTAATAAATTTTAGATTTTATTATCAATTTTAATAGTAATATATTTAATACTTTGTATTTAAAATTTATTAACGTGCTACTATCAGATACATATTAGTAATGTATATTAGATCACTAACAGATTAACAGGTTGCTAACTGGTTAATGTGTCATCTGTTAATTTTATCGTGTTTAACGGGTTGACACGACAAGAACACGAAATGAAATATTCGTGTCCTTATCAGCTCGACACGATAAGGACTTAACACGATAAGCCTAAACACTAACCCGCAATTTTCGTATCGTTTTTGTGTCGTGCTATCGTGTCGTATACGAAATTGCCACCCCTAATGAGCAGGCAAATAATTCTTCAGAAAGCATGCCAAAATATGTCCCCAAAACTTTATATAATTTAAAATCGTTCATGTTGATTTGCTGATATACCTGTAAAATTCCTATTATGTGCAGATATTGTTATCTAATAATCTCAATCTGCTTATTGCAACCGGGGCATTCTTTATTCCAGCGTCACTCTATTTCACCCTCAAGGTTTGCTCTTTAAACTGCAAAATGATCTGTTGGTCCAAACTGGAGTTACTCTAGATTTTGATTTTTTCAGTTTGTTGGTTTACATTATTGGTACAATGGTTAAATCTGATGGTCCAGATCCCAAAAAATTGTAATAATTGATACTTCTCCATACAAATGGTTAATGATATTTCCATGCTCTATGACTTTCAATTTTCATGTATATATATTTTGGCCGTTTTGCATATAAATAAGACCTTAGGTCCTTAACTATTATTCAATTTTTTACATCCATTAATTTCATAAAATACTCCTTGCATTAGTTATTTGAGATTTTTTTTTTTTTTTGGAATAAAGAGGTCATTGGACTCATTACTATGTGCTATCTTTGGTATTATGCCATGACTTCAGCATGTTGGAAGAGACATTTATAGTTAGCAACAAAGTCTGGAATTTAGTCATCATTCATATTGAGAAGGACCATCTAGTTGACTGGATTTGTTTCTTGTGAGGAACTTAAAGCTAGCTCTTGGTTACCGACACTTCAAACTTGGACTATTAATGTTCTATTGAATAAAACTCATGACTGATTGCCTTGATTATGAGTCGTTACAATCTTAGTAGATAGATTTTTAAGTTCTTTATCAATTCCATTTTCTGTACTTTCAGAACTTTGTTCTCAAACCTTATTATCTTAGACGGGAAAAGCAAAAGTCTTTGGAGAACATTGCAAAAACTCAAACCCAGGTAATTACTGGCGTAACTGTCCTATACATCTGTTTGTGCTCTTTCTGTCCTTTTTATTTTAAATTTATTTGATTTTAGTTTTTCACCTGGATCTATTTGGAATTGCATTTTAGTTTTTATAGCAAGTAGTCTGGTCTTTTCTTGTGTTAAGTGTTAAGTGAAGACGTGGTTATGCTATCTTCCACGAGCTGCCTTGTTTTTCCTACCATAGAGCTCTTTTATCTTTCTAATCTTGTATGTCTTGCTTAACTTAATAAATTTTCCATGTTTTGTAGATATTTGCTATGAAGAACTTAGCAAGGTTTTGAAAAAGATTTTGTGCATTGCTCCGTTCTACATCATGCTCTAGAAATTTAGGCCTGTGGTTCATTACATTTTCATTCTCATGAAAACTAAACATTACATTCTACATCCCATTTCAAAACCTCTTTTCCTAAGTTTTCAAAAAAAATCATAATCTATAATTTCAATAATTCATAAAAGAAATGAAAGGATGCATACTGCATACATCATATTGCCTTTTAACTTTCCTCTGAACAACCCAAACAATATCAAGCATTGTGTTCTCAGGTTTTCTTTCTTTAATTAGATGTTTAATAGTGCTTGGATTTTTATTATGATAGACTAATTTATGATACTGGAGGGAATTCACATTATTTAAGTACTAAAATGACTTCGAGCAAGAAAAGTAACTAGTTTGAGCAAGATAAGCCATGAATAATTTATTCATGACTCGTTCAAATAAAGCAACATATAAACGAACAGCCAAGCTGCCAGTTCATCAGGAAGAAAATGAGTATAGTTCTGGTCTAAGATGAAGAAGGTGTAATTTTGCACTATGAAGATCTGTTGCCCAATTTGGAAGAAATGTTTAATTATGCTGTCCAACTGTCCAAGTATCCTATTTAGGTGCCAACACTTTTTTCCTTAGTTAATTAATGAAATGACTACCTGCAATTTACCTTGGTTTTTCCAGTTTCATTTTTCTGTTAAAAAAAAAATTCCAATCCCCACCACACAGCATCTACGTATTTTGCTCAGGTTCAAGAAGCAAGAGCAGCAGCTAAGAAAGCGCAGCAGCTACTGCAGAACGTTGCCAATAGGAAAAAAAATAAACAAGTAGAAATGGGAGGATTGGTTGTTGTTGAGGCCCTCTATGGAAGCCGGAAATCACTGATGAACAGACATAAATCTAAAGCAACTGAAGATGATGTGGCAGCACAAATCATGGATGTTACAGTACCTCTAAACTTTCTCGTCACTGATTCTGGGCAACTCAAGGTTTGTTTGTTTTATACTTATTCTGTGCAAGTTTTGCATTTGAATGATCATAAATAGCTATATGAAGATATTTTTTGTTCAATGTGATCAAAACTTGTTAGAGCATATACCATAATGCTTCTTTCTAAGTAATATAAGTCATATGGATATGCTCTTTTCTCTTTCATGGAAATTGGATCCAACTCTTACTGAACACAATGACAATAGACTTACACATCGACTAAAGGGCACAATAGACTTTTCTCTGCTGCTGCTTACTTATGCCCATGCTTGTGCAGCTGCATGAAGGTGTGCAAAAATCTGGAATTATGGGCTTTTGTGATCCTTGTCCAGACGAAGAAAAGGCATTATACGTAGCATATACACATGGTGAAGACAGATTCGAGGTATAATGGCCTTTTTTTGCTTATAATCTTTTTCATTGTCAACCATTTGGTGGCTAATTAAAATATGCTCTTACTAATTTTTACAGGTTATAGTTGGTGATTACGATGAGATGATGATACCCCAAGATAAGCATAGAATCTAAACTGCTGATGTGGATGTCGAATTTGTGTTTTGTGATTCAGCTGCCACATCAGAATAACGGGTGTCGTTTTCGTGATCTGCTCAAAAGAGAGGAAACACTCAATAAGACTCATCTTCACCAGTTATACTCACTCATCTGCCTCTCAACACGATTGTTTCAACTGTAAATTGCACATTCGTGATTTTGCCCATCGCATCTCACCCATTTCCATTCATAATCTTCTTTCTTGTAGTTTAGGAGATACCCTTTTTCTTTGGGCATTTTCTACAAGCTCTATATTTTGGACGATGGTTGACTTTCACTTATTTTGAGACAGATGGAAACTGAATTAAGAAGAAACTTTGGAAGGGGGTTCGTTGAGCTTATATGTTTAAAATTTAAATACTTAAAAAGAATATTTAAAAAAAAAAATTAGTATACTTGTATTAAAAAAATAATATAATATAATAAGGTTTTATTTGCTAAAAAGTTCTAAGTAATTAGTTTTCTCATTTGGGGCATTATTTTCTATTTTTTGGTGCGAAAGATGAGCATACTTTTTTTTTTTTTTTTTTTGAAGAAATTGCCAACCTGGTGAAAGCAATGAGACTGGCAAAAATTGTAGCAGGATAAGATGGGAATAAAAAGATTTCATGTCAGTTAGTTGGAACTGAGTTGGGTAAGTAATGTGAATGTGATCAAAAATTAAAACTTTTAAATTTTTTATTTACATGTTCTGGTCGAATGTCACATGAGAAAGTGAAAGATGTGGTCTTTTTTGGTAATATTTTAAATTTAAAAATATTTATGTATATATCAAATATTAATATGTTTTATGGTTGTATTTTAAAAATTAATGTATGTCCTCCACATTAAAATTGCGAAATACTTAATTTTGTCCTGTGAAATTTTTACTTTTTTGTACTTAAATTGGGCAATACAATATCTTATTAAAGGGCAGATAAATTAAAAATAATAAAATTTTGTATGAAAATGATTAATGATAATTATATCATGAAACTTCATTGAGAATTTTAATTTTGTTATATATATCAATGATAATTATTTTTAACTATTCAAAATTATTTCAAATATTAAATATTTGAATAAGAGTAATAAATATTTGGTCAGTATTAAAAATTAAGTGACAATGAATCATTTTTACATAAAACCTAATCGTTAGAAAAATAATAAATCAGTGGCAAAGTAGTATGTGAACGATACACAATAAAATGACGTGAGCAATAATTTATTAATGAGTATTTAGAGATTTGATTATTATACAAATAGATGACATAAAATACTGTATACAAATAAACACTATATTATATATAAATTAACATTGCATGTACTATGCATACCACAATGAACTAACACCACACTGATTATAAATTAACACCGTTTACCAAAATAAATATTACCACATAAATTAAAATATGTTATACATGAAAATTATTCCCACGATGAAAATTTATATAAGGTCACCTGATACTTATAAATAAAAAGCTATTATTTTTTTTAAAAAAAGTGATAATCAATTTAATAAAATGTGATAATCATTTTTAATAAAAAAATTATCACTTTCTATTAAAAATTTATTATTTTTTAAAAATACTCCCTCCGTTCCGGAACTACTTTCATAGTAGTTTCGGGCACGTGAATTAAGAAAAGGTAAGTACGTGAGTGTAAAATTAAATAATAAAATAAAAAAAAAATATTTTATTGACTTTTGTAAATGTAAAAAAATTCCTTTTTAGGTGTATAAAAGAAGAGTTGGGACGTCCAAATATAAAAAATATGAAAGTAATTTTGAGACGGAGGGAGTAATCTCGTAACATGAAACGGTCTCACATAAAGATACTCGTTGCTTATATAATACCCACCCTACATGAGTGAGTGGATTGTAGTCATTGGACGGGTAGACATGAAAGAAAAAGGGTAAAAGGTTAATAGAGAATTAGACAAGGTTAAAAATAATATTTTTTCACGAAATTATGATGATAAAAATAATCTAATGGAGATTGGAGAATGGCATTTTTGCAAATTTTAACTTCCGCTAGGGTTGTTTCTGAAAAATACCTATACTTAAGGGGAAATAGTGAAAATTAGGCATTTTAAAGCACACCCCTGGTTAATATTTCTTCGTGTTCGTTTCACTTGTATATCGCACTCACCTCGTTTGATCTGTGATCTGGTGCATTTCCAGGTAAATGAAAATTCTTGTCTCCGTTTCGCGCTGTCGATCCGTTCAAAAGTGCTCAATTTTCTATTAATTTTTGGTCGCCTTTCACTCTCCTTGTGCTTATTTACAGAAAATCCATGTTATAGCCTGTCGAAATTTTTAGCATGAACTATAATTTGATTAATGCGTGAAGATTTATATGGAACTATTCAAATTGAATCTTGGATCAGTGCTTCAGATCTGGATCTGTTCCTGCGCGCTTATTTGTGTTCGGAATTTCTCACTGCACTTCATTTCATCTCTGTTTCGCATCTGAAGATTTGTTTGTTTCATAGCAGGTGTTGTTCGGAGCTCCTGTCCTGTCTCAATCTCCAGTTTTCTTGATCAGTGTCCAGTGGTAGAATTGAGAGGAACAAGATGGTATATTTTATATTTGACATTTTTAGTCTTTGATTTTACTTGTAATCTACTCCATTAGTTTGCGTGACAATTATCTTTGTAATTAACGGTGCAGGTTGTCCTTGCCGCTTCGATCATAAGTAAATCTGGCAAAGGTGGGATTCCGAGGCCTGATTTTAAACTTTACTTCTGATTTTGCATAAGCAATTTAGATATGGGAATTTTGATCATTGCATTTAGCCTAAATATTTAATTTCTGAACTCTTAAAAGGTGGAACGTAAGATGATCTCTCTGTAGCGATGGAAATGGCATTGCCAATTGTTCTGAAATCTTTTAATATCTATTGCTTGTCCATTATCTTTGGTGTGTTTCACAAAGACGTGGTTTAGATAATTAGCTGTGCGTACTTGCTCATTAATTAGTCTGGTTGCAGAACTTATTGTGAGGGATGTTCCACATTTCATTATATTATTTGTTTGCTTGGTTGCATTGTATAAAATAATGCTAATTTGTGTTATATTTTCACTACTCATTTCCTCCATACCATTGCAATCTCATCTGACATGCAAAGACCTTCAATTCTATGTGAACACACTTTGAAGTCAAATCCTGTTAGAAAAGATTAAAGTCTGAATGGCACATACCTCACCTACCTATTTGTTACTGAATTTGCACCAATTCATCAGAGTTCTTAGGACACATTACAATCTCCTACAATTTTCATTGTTGCGTCAGTTGATGGCTTGATGCAATTCAATCAAGATAGTGTGAATGCCTAAATCTATGATTTTTTTATGTTCTGCAGCACTTGTTTCGAGGCAGTTTGTTGACATGTCTCGTATTCGCATTGAGGGATACCTTGCAGCTTTCCCCAAGTTGGTTGGAACAGGGAAACAACATACCTATGTGGAGACTGAGAATGTCCGTTATGTTTACCAGCCAATAGAGTCCCTGTACTTGCTTCTCGTCACGAATAAACAGAGCAACATTCTTGAGGATTTGGAGACTTTGAGGCTACTCTCGAAACTTGTATCCTTTTGTTGGTTGGCTATGGTTTGTTTCTGTTAAAGTTTGCCCGTCTATTGGCGTTTACTTCGATTTGCTGTTCCTGTATCACATTTGCTTTTCCATGTTATCTCTTGATTGAAAAGACAAATATTTTTTATCTATTTTACATGAAGTGTTATAAATTATTCTAGTTTGAGGTTTTTTTTTTTTTTAATAAATCTTTACAGGGAAACTCTTTAGAAAGTTTTATAATGTTTTTGGAAGTTTTATATACTATCCCACTGTTTCTTTAACCCTAGTAGGTGCCTGAATACTCTTATTCTCTAGATGAAGAAGGTATTGGCAAGACAGCTTTTGAGATTCTTTTTGCTTTTGATGAAGTCATCTCACTTGGGCATAAGGAAAATGTCACGGTCGCACAAGTCAAACAGTACTGTGAGATGGAAAGTCATGAAGAGAAACTTCATAAGTTGGTCTTGCAAAGCAAGATCAACGATACCAAGGATGTCATGAAACGGAAGGCTAGTGAGATTGACAAAAGCAAGGTAATTGATTTGGGGCTCAAGTTTAACAATTAACTTCTATTCATCATTTCCAGGTCAATATTAACTTATTGTGTAACTCATCTAGATTGAGAAAAGTAGGGGTGAGAAGGGAGGATATATGTCTTTGCAATCCATGGGTTCTGGGAGAATTGATTCTGGCTTTGGCAGTGACACCGGCATATCTAGTGCTGGTGGTTTTGGAAATGGTTCTGGCTTTGGATTAAGCTCTGAAGTGGAGTCTTTCTCTAAGCCTAAAGGTTTGCCCATATAATAAATTAAGCTTCCTTTAATATGTAATTATTAACTGCTTGGGATCTATATGCAACTTACAAGTTGATGGTCAACACTAAATGACAGAATACATGTTTTATTGTACAGAATGTATTGTCTTAGCTGTCTGAGTAGATCTTCATTTTCTTGTGTGTAGCTTTTGTAGCACCTGAAAATGCCACATAGCTGCAGGTCCTTTATAAGTAGTTCTTAGGTTATCTGATCTAGATGTAGTGTACTTGTTCTTAGTACACGGTTATGTGTCAATCAAGTGTCATGAATCTGGTAATCATTTCAGTTGAGCTCATTCTCGTTTTATGTAAATTATCAAATTTTGAATTGTTATTGGCAATTTTTATCCTATTAAATGGTCTATTCGTGGTTATTGGTTAAATTAAAGCATGTTTTAGCAATAGGATTCAAGATATATTGATTGGTTATAATCTTTTGTAATCCTTTCTGTCTTGTCTCTAGGTCCTCCACCAGCATCTGCTTCAGCCCCACCTAAAGGACGTGGTATGAAGCTTGGGAAAACACATAGGACCAACCAATTTTTGGAATCTCTCAAGGCTGAGGGTGAAGTTATTGTTGAAGATGTGAGACCTAGTGCTGGTCAGTCCAAAGCAGCTGCTGTACCACCAAGTGATCCTGTTACTTTAACGGTCGAAGAAAAGCTGAATGTAACATTAAAACGGGATGGTGGAATTGGTAACTTCGATTTGCAGGGTATTCTGTCTCTCCAAATACTCAACCAAGATGATGGGTTCATCCAATTTCAGGTTCTACATTTCTCTCCTCTACAACTGCCTTTTTTATTTACACTGGATTGGTTCCTTTGTTTTTAACACTCTTGTTTTTGTTAATTTCGAGCTCATCTGAGAGAATTTTTCATATGTCCATTTTCAGATTGAATCTGGTGATAATCCAGGAATTGTACCTAAAACACACCCTAACATTAATAAGGAGTTGTTTTCTAGTCAAAATATTTTGGGTCTCAAGCACCCAGAACGTCCATTTCCTGTCCAGTCTGATGGTCTTAGTGTGTTGAAATGGAGAATGCAAACTACAGATGAATCACTTGTGCCTTTGTCGAGTGAGCTTTACTCTCCTATTGCAGAACTCAAATACACAAATATATGTGGATTTATTAGTGGCTTACTTCATATATTTTATCATTGCAGTTAACTGCTGGCCATCGGTTTCTGGGAATGAAACCTATGTGAATTTGGAATACGAAGCTTCAGACATGTTTGATCTACAAAATGTTGTGATTTCAATTCCTCTTCCAGCTCTACATGAGGCACCAAGAGTACAACAGATAGATGGGGAGTGGAGGTGAGGGTTCATCTCATTGTTTAATATATACATGTGTTGTAAGTGTTTAAATAGAGTGGTGTAGCTTGAGATTTTGTTTTTGGGATGGTAAAACCCTTTGCGTCGTTTGGTTTCATTTCCAATCTTCATTTTCTTTCTCCGGAGACAAAATATTCCTAAAATATTCCTTATTTCCTAAGTCAAGATGATTCTGACAAGATATCAACCATTCATTACACTATTCACTTTCTATTCTAATATGCCCAATTAACTAAGTCTACATAATTTTGACAAGACATCTATTCTCTTACTTATAAGAACAAAATATCAGGCATCTACATTCAAGGATAACTCAATAAAATCATTGATTTTTTTCCAACAAAATATCCTAAGATTTCTATATTCTCTGAATTTATCCATACCAACTATCAAAATGTGTTCTCAAGGCAATGCCCTGGAGATTGGAATCGCTGGAAAAAATATTAAACTTAGTGTTAAAAAAATATATATTCTTAAAGAGATATTGCCATCTTAAAAGTATTTCTTTTATTCTGAATGTCATATCGACACTTGAAGCATTCATTGAAGCTGCATAACTCTGATTCCTCAAAAAACATTTTGCATCTCTGTTCTGTTTGGTATTGCAAATGACTTGTGGACACATGGCAATCTTGTTAGCAAAAAGTTCCCTGTAATTTATTATTTATGATGGGGAAAAATACTTATCTTTTTGGTTTAAAGGTTCTATAGTGATAAGCATGATGGGATATTGGGATGTTGCATGAAACCCAGTGGTTACTTAGAGAACAATGCTAGGGATTGCTTGAAATATTATAGAAAGGATGAGCATTTTATTCCTTCTTAAGTTTTTTGTTAAATGTAAAGTGGTTTTTGTAATAAGACTAGGGTTGGTAGAATTTGTATGGGTTTTATTTTTTCTCAAATTACCATAATGGATCAATTTGTCTTTAGTTAAAATGAGTATTGAAAGTAAAGTGTCTGGGTAGTAGGTAGTGAACAGTAAACAAAGTAGGATTTCAGTTTTATTAACTTGAAAATTGTTTCTCTATCTGAAATAAGTTGTACTTGAGAAAACAAAGTCTCTTAAGTTACAACCATGAACTTGAAGTGTGATCTTGTAGATTGTGTTGCATTGCGTGATGCTTAAGTTATAGTTTTCTTTTCAATTTAGTTAAGATGAGCATTTCAAATATGTCAATTACAGGTATGATTCTAGAAAGTCATTTTTGGAGTGGACTATTCTACTCATTGATAACTCAAATCGCAGGTCAGTTTGCACTCAAGTTATTCCTTTTCGTCTTCGAAATGATTATATTGTGCTTCTTATTTGGTCAACTTTTCATGTTAAACTCTTCTCAGCGGGTCTATGGAGTTTGTTATTCCAGCAGTGGATACATCATACCTTTTCCCAATTTCTGTGCGCTTTACTTCAACAAGCACTTTCAGCAACTATAAGGTTATCTCCCTTTTTCCGTAGCAGTGTTCGGTTGACGTATGTATAGTAAGATATTCAACATGTATGCACACCATAATATATATCGCTGTTTGCAGGTGGCCAATATAATACCACTGGGAGGACGCAATCCACCCAAGTTTTCCCAGAGAACGCTGCTATCTACTGATAACTACCAAGTGGTTTGATTGCAATGCTGCTGCTATATTCATTTCTGTTTCCATGCATGGACGAATCTTGTTGTCTTCTTTTTTTTGTTTCTTTTTGGGTAGATGATGTTGCATGCTTTTAACGTTCTATTGTGTTGTAGAGGTTTATACGAGTGAGACTTAATCGACATCTCTTGCCATTACAGTTTTAATTACATTAAATATAAGAGCTTAACTTTGTTCCGATTGCCGATTTTCAGTCCGTCTGATGTTTACATCTCAGCTTCACAGTAGGTAGAGCTGTATTTTCTGTCAATCGTCAATAAATGTGTACCGGTTCATTTTGGTGAAACTATAGTCACACTTGTGGTTATAATCAAGGATGAAAATATCCCGATATTTCCCCGATATATCCACGATATATTCATTTTTCATAGTCACCAATATCGATATTGGGTAGAAACGATATTTCCATAATATTCATTAAAATAATAAAAAATATCGATAAGTATCGGTTTGTAAGATCGATATCGCTCATTTTTTTCACAAATTAAACCAAATATCGTTAGATATCGAGGAAATATTGAAATATATTGAGGAAATATTGAAAGATATAAAGAAATATCGATGAATTTCAGAAAAAACTCAAAAAAGTAGTGTATATATATAAATTTTTCACAACTGTAAAATTTATTTAAATTCTTTTGTTAAATTTATGTATAAAATATTTTCTCTTAAATTTTTTTTAATTTTTAAATTTGCCGATATCGATATTCGATATTTTTATAAATTTAAGACCTCGATATTTCCATCGATACCGATATTTTCAACTTTGGTTATAATCAAGGTAAAAATATCTCGATATTTTTTTGATATATCCATGATATATTCATTTCGGTAGACATTGTTTAATATATAGGGTAGAAATGATATATTCATAATATTTATTAAAAAAATAAAAATATCGGTTTGTAATATTAATATCGCTTACTTTTTTTATAAATTAAATTAAATATTGTTAAATATCGAGAAAAAAATTAAATTTATTCGAAAAAAATTCAAAAATTGTGTGTATATATAAATTTATCACAATTATAAAATTTATTCAATTTTTTTAAAAAAAAATTTATGTATTATACATTTATTTTTAAATTTTTATAATTTATTAAATTTATATCAATATATCCATTAATAATTTTACAAATTTAAGACCTCGATATCAACCTGGATATAATATCATAGTCTGGATATAGTATCATAGTCTTAGCGTGGGATGCGCACTTTTATATATGGTTTTTATCGCTAATGGTTTTTCGCCATTGAATTCAAGGCAAAGTACAACTGAGGAATCAATCACACTTGACCAATTATTACTCATTAGCTCAACAAATGATTTTGGTACAAAAAAATACACATAAATATGAGAAAACACGAGGCCAAAGTCACAAAATGAAATCCTCATATAGTATGCATCTTCTAATCATTAAACGCAAGGGAGATCACAGTGTCAATCTTACATGTTCAAGCCAATAATGATCTCAGTTTTGTGTATTTCTGAGCCTCATCAGAACGCCCAAAGCGTGTGAGAAGGTCTATGATGCTAGACAAATGCTCTTCAGATGCCTTAATTTGGTATCTTCGAGTCATTAAAGTGAAGAACCTCTTTGCATCATCGACGAATCCCCCCTCTTCACAAACACGTAGAACCACTTTAAAAGTGAATTCGTTGGGAGAGAAACCATCCGACATCATCTTCTCAAAAAGACGTACAGCTTCTTCGTATCGACCAGTGTATCCATAAGCCTCAATAATGGCAGTCCAGATTATTGATCCTTTAACAGGAATGGCTTCAAAAGTCAAGTTTGCCTTATTAATCTCTCTGCACTTTCCATACATTTTAACAATTTCAGCTGAAACGAAAGGGACAGATATCACATCATTCTTCAGAGCATGCCCATGGATCTCCTTCCCAAGTTTTTCATCTTTAAGCTGCCTGCAAACACTCAATATCCTTGCTATAGTAACAGAGTCTGGTCTGTGCTTTGATAATTGCATTAATCGAAAAACACCAAGTGCTTCACTTAGGCATTGGCATTCTATATAGCAATCAATCATAGCTGTCCATGATATCACACTCCTCTTCTCCATGTTGTCAAACACTCTAATGCTATACTCCAATGTGCCACACTTGGAGTACATCATCATCAGGGAAGTTGCAACAGATATGGAGGTTAGAAATCCCTTCTTTAGTGCAAAAGAGTGAATTTCTTTCCCTTGCTTCAATGCCCTCAGTTTTCCACAAACTGGAAGAACTGTAGCAATTGTGACAAGATCAGGTTTGAACCCTTCTTGTTGCATCCACATAATGCATCTCACTGCTTGCTCAAGCCTCCCGTTCGCCACATAACCGGATAAAAGAGCAGTCCAAGAAACGGTGTTCCTCTCATTTGATCCATAAAATACCTTTCTCCCTGAAACCATATCTCCACACTTGCAATACATATCAACCAATGCAGACTGAATAAATAAATGTTTTGAGTACTCCTTTGTTTTGATTATGTAAGCATGAGCCTCCTGTCCTATTTTTCGAGCAGACATGTCTCCTATAATTGGCAGAATGCTAGTCAAGATAACTGAATTGACTCCAATGCCCTCATCTACCATCCATCTTGTGTATTCCAATGCCTCTTTATGCAGCCTATTATGAGCGAAACCTGCAATCATTGCCCCCCATAGCACCACATCCCTCTCATCGAGTTCCTCAAACACACTACATGCCAGCCTAATCTTCCCACACTTGAAATACATATCAATCAAACTAGTCCTAACTACAATACTTCCCAACAGACCATTCTTAATCAAGACCCCATGAGTTTTCAAGCCTTGACGCAGAGAACGAGCCCCCGCGAGGCTCTTGATCAAACAAGTGTAGCTATAAACATTCGACTCCACGCCAGCAGCCTGCATTTCCAAGAATGACCCAGACACTTCACGGTAATTACGCTTTCCAGACATCACAGTACCCCTCAGAAGTGCATTCCAAGGATACACACTCTTAACCGGCATGGATTCAAACACCTTCTTCGCATCAACAATGGAACCACAACAAGCGTACATGTGGACTAGCTTTGTCTGCAAGAACTCATTATTCTCAAGGCCATTTATTCTAATATGTGCATGTACTTGCCTGGCTGCTTCAAGTGATTTCACCCTCAAGCAAGCAGTAATAAGTGCAGAAAACGTTGTGGCATTTGTGGGGATCCCTCGGTGGTCTAAGTAATCTAATATAGCAAGTGCTTCTTTGAGCTTGTTTTCTTTAGCAAATCTCTTGATGTCTCTGTAAACGACATGCGGATTCTTGCTCTGCACAGGCACAGAATGTGGGAAAGCATCCTTTTCTTGGAACTCTCTTGGTTTCTTTCTTCGAGCTGATGCGAGTGGATAAAGCGGCCGTGGTGATGCTGTAATTTTGAAATAATCATTCTCACTATCATTGCTCCTGTACAGTGGTTTGAAATGGCTATGGTGGAATGTATGGAGCAAGTCTGAAGGAGCCTTGGGGTGTGGATTAGTGGTGAGGTTGCAGCTGCTCAGTGCCTCCATAACTCTTCAACAACTTTTATCTGCACAAACACAATTGGACTATATGCACTCAGAGATGATAGCAAAGGCCATATATTGGTTAAGTCGCTACAAGTGTGAATTGCTCATTGGGGCATTTCATCGAACATGAGATGTGCAATCTTTGAGTTGTAAATTTATCATCATCTGCGGAATCAAAGCTTAATTACCTTGCCTGCAATAGAGATGGGTGGCGCAGGTTGTGGTGAATATGACTGAGTTTATGTGAGAAAGAGATAACGTTGCAAGTCGAAAGCTTCAAACTTTACAGGAAATGTTTGTATAAGCCAACTGCTGCCACGTCCATTTTTTAAATTTTGTTCCGTTTCACATTTTTATAAATAAATGCCACTATTTCTCTCATGCATTTCACCGTCGATCCACAATTTCTTTTACAAGATTTGTGGTGAAATTTGAGTAATTTTGTTTGAGGTTGACGCTTCTAATTAAAATATTCAGTAAAATATATTAATAAATTTTGATATTATTTTCATTTGAGCCATAATTAAATAAAAAATATATATACTCCCTCCGTCCCGGGGGTATTTGCACCCCTGGGATGGCACGCGGTTTAAGAAAAATATATTTTTTAAATAAAATAGTGGTATATGGGTAAATGTGTAGAAAGTTTTGTGAGTGTGCACGTAAATCGATATTTTCCGTTTAAGTAGTGTACAAATTGATTTGGAACAACCCAAAATAGAAAGCATGCAAATTGATTAGGGACGGATGGAGTATAATTTATGAGTCCCCACACATGCCTATCTATACATATATAAAAGTAGAAGTGGGGAGAGAGAAAAAAGAATGTTTATTTGAGCAAGTGTAGTGCAGTTGCTTTGTGGTGAAATGGTAAAACTCACTCTCCAATAAAGAGAGTGAGTTAATTTTATCAAACAAAAGTATTATCTTTTACTTTATGCCAATAATTTTAATTTTATTTAAATTTTTATTTTGAATTTATTTTCAACACACCATATATCAAAATATTTGTCCTCTAAGGGCTCATTTGGTTCGTCAGATAAAATTATCGATCCGTCGAAAATATGCATATGTTCGACGGATAGATAGTTTTATCTTACGAACCAAATGAGCCCTAAGATATTTAATTTAACATATATATTTCACATATAAAAATAAAATTTAAATATATATTTTGTTATTATAAAAGTGATTATTTATTGACTTTAATTATACGATTGAAATTTAAATTCTTTTGCTTGGATTATATAACTTACGTAAAAGATAAATTCTTTTTTATAAATTTTAGTGCATAATTTTAAAATTATATGATTGATTAAACATTTTAATACACTCATATACAATATAATTTTATTACATTAAAAAAATAACATTGGTAAAAAAAAATTAATAAATTAATAGATAAAATAAATTTAATTTATATTTATTTTGATAGGTAAAATAAAATTTATTCAAAAAATTAGATAACATGTATATAATATACTCCACCCTAATTAAAGTTTACATTTTATTTAATTTAAATATTTATTATAATTTATTATTTATTATATAATTTTATATTTAAAATTTATATTCGTGCATTGCGGGGGAAAATTATGAGTATGTGTTAAATTCACGAGCTAGTAAGCATGCTTATTCGGAAGCTCGTAAACAAACACGGATGTAAGACTATCTTTATTAGTGATACTCCTCTGCTTCAATTTCATATTCTAATATAATATTATTTTTTATTCATTCACATATACAATTTATAACTCTATTTATTTTAATTTTTTATATATTTTATTAGTGACACCAACTCAATATAATTTTTTTTTTTTTAAATACATATTATGCATAATCAATTTTTGTTATATTTTAATGTGTAGAAAGAGAGGAGAGAGAATTTATTTTAAAATATTTTAATATTAAATTTTATATATAGAGTTATTTTTTAATTTTTTAAATTTATTTTATACATATTATTATCAGCATTTATAATTATATTTTTAAAAAATAGATGAGCCAATCACAGAATGAAACGCGACATTTATTGAATAAGACATTGGTTCTTTCACCACCCAATGTCACCCAAATAATTTTGATATTCTAATTCGTAAGTATAGAAAAGTAGTCGTGTTTGTCAAGATGAAGGGTGAATCTCCTTTGAAAGTGAGCAGTACTCGTTCTCTTATGAAGCTGTGCACTACACACGCTAAATTACTTATTTTCAAATAAAAATGTATATAAAATATAATAAAAAAAATCATAATCATGCATTGCACTGATAAAAATTTAGTAATTATTTAATAATTTGTTCACCAGTGATGACATTGGTGCAAAATTAGTCTAAAGAAGTTCATAAGCATGTACATGAAGTTATCTCCGAGCTTTTAACCAAATACCATCAAATTTAAATTCGACTCGATAAAATTATAGAGTTTGAGTCGGTTCACAAATTTTGACAAACGAGCTAAAATAAATATTTTTCGAACCTAGATTGAACTTGTTAATTTGATTACAATTTTATTCTCAGTGTTCAAGATTAAAACCTTCATCTTATATAGAACCATGAAGAATGGTAGGTGCTGAAATTATTTCCAATTTATTCTTGAGAAATTTTAAGTTAATAGATATTAAGCTGGCATCGCAATTTAAGGAAAACATAAGGGCTATATATATAAATTTGGGGTTGATTTTGAACGAACCTTCCCCGCTCGAAAATCAATATATAAAGATAGAGAAAGAGAGAATCACAAAATATCCCAAACATTATTTTTGCAAACAAAAAAGTAAAGCAAAATGCCTACATTCTCGCTTAAACGTCTCTCCCCCTTTGCTTGCTTCATGTTAATATGAAGCATGCAACCACCACCACCGTCTCCGTCCGCCACAAATTCTTTTGCAGCCATGGCGGAAAGATCCTCCCCCGCCCCGCCGATGGCCAACTCAAATACGTCGGCGGCGAAACCCGTTGCATTTCTGCGCCACGGGGCATACTTTTCCAAGGTAACAACTATCTTTTGGATCAATTCTTTCCAGATTCTTAATTTTAAAATCCTCATAAATTTATGTCATTTGCAACCTTCATTAATTTCTTCTTCGTTTTATCTTTTCTAAATAACTTAATATATCAATGCAGATAGCTTCATCATGCTACATATGTTCTGTTAATTCAACGAATAGTATGCTTTAATATATATATATATAAATCATAAACCATATTACGAACACGTGTAATTACTACTTATTAGAAATCAGGATTTCAAAATTTTGAAAACCTGAATTCATATACTCAGATTAAACATGTGTGTACCTGCAGACGTTATGAAGAGGCTGACATACCTTATTGATGGAGATATGGTCCTTAAGTACCAGCTCGTGACAGAGGACCTCGATGCCTTAGTGTCTGTCAAATCCGATGAAGACGTGGTCCACATGTTCGATGAGATGGAGCATTATGAAAGTGTGGGGTGCCCGAGAATGCGTGCATTCCTCTTCCCCATCAACCAGGCCCCAATGATGGAAAACCAAACGGAAACGGAACCCATCCCAGTGGAACAGCTTTACATATATTTCATCAATGGCATCCAACTTTCGTCTTTGTCCTCTTCCCCTTGCTCGTCCCCCAGGTCTCCAGATACCTGCACCTCCGCCACACCACAACCTGTCAACACCGAATCTCTGCCCGGCAATAATTACCTCATACAGGGCTCCCCAAAAACAATCAACAAAATCACACACCAAAATCATCTTCATCCCCAATACTACAACTTATGGAGGAATGCTGCTGCTACACCGGGTCAGAGGCTCGTCTCTGTGAGATCAGTAGGCAGGAGCGATGGATTTACAGCACCCCCGACGGATCACTATACCTGTGGTTCGAGGGAGATTAACCAAGGTTGTGCCAAACGCACCATGTACCACGAAGATCATCGCGGCCGGTTCTTTGATACAAGGGTTCTTGAGAGGCAAGCAACCTTGCCGGCCCATTTTTAACATCATGTACTAATTTTTTACTACTGTATAGCATTCATTGTATAGACCCTTTTTTGTAAACTTTTCTTTTCTTTTGCTAAAAATGTGTAATTTGGAGGGATGTGGCTGTTCTATAGTTGTCATGTTGTATATAGACATGGCAGCCCTCCCTCTTTGTAGTTTCATTAGAAGATATTGTGTTGCACTACACCACCAGACAATAGTATTACTGGTGTATGGTGCACATATAATGCTGTCATTTTATAGCAGCACTTCTCTTAGGCATCCGTAGAATTTGATAGTAGGAATCTGCAATTTCTTGCATTCGATCAAATAAATGAAAATTACAAATTTTTATAGAGTGGACAGTTTCTGTAACTATGCTCAACTCCCATTTACACAATATGCCACGTGGGACCACCAAACGGAACCTAATTTATTTTCACAATTGTGGTCAAACCTCTGTTTTAACTGCTTTCCTTAAATACCTCTGTTGATCATTTCCAATAAAACACCTTATACGGAAAAGACACAAGTAGAAGTCAAAAATGGTGGAATGAAATTTCCTTGCTGTCAGTCTCACTTGCTGTCTGTGAAATCCGCATCAATGACATCGCCGCCTTCTTCGGGTCCTTTGCTTGACGATTCCGCTGGGCCCTCCACACCACCGGAGGGTGTGGGGCCAGCCGCACCACCGGGTTGATTGTAGAGAGATTGGCCAAGCTGCATAACTTCCTGGTTCAGAGCAGTTATAGCATCTTTCATCGCTTGAGTTGACCCTCCAGAGATAGCATCCTTGAGCTCTCCAAGTTTGGCCTCGACCTTCTCTTTCACGGGAGCAGGAACTTTGTCTCCAAGTTCCTTCAACTGTTTTTCTGTCTGATAAACTACTGAATCAGCCTGATTCTTAGTATCTATGGCATCTCTCTTCTCCTTGTCTTCCTTCGCAAATTTTTCGGCTTCATTAACCATTCTCGCCACCTGTAATTGGATTCACAAGAAATTAAAGTCAGTGAATTTAGGTGTCGTAAATTCCTGCCTAGGAGTTAGGTTAGATATGAGTTTATATTAATTTTGTTTTTTGGCGCTCAAGAATCCCCTCCCATAGCTTTCAGTGAATCCTATGTAAACCATTTTTTCTACTTTATTCATTTTAGTACTAGGGTGTCCAAAACAATCCTAAATATAACAAGTTTAATTTTTTCGCACGAAATAGGACTGAAATTGAACAACCCTAAGACTGAAATTGATAAAGCAGAAAGAAAAATGCTTTGTACTGGGTACTTCATTTAAGCTAAAGACAATCTCACTAGACTGTGTATCAGACACTTCAATCCACCACGCGTACAGTTGCTTTAGCATTAAGACACATTATTGAGTCGAGAAATCATGAAATAAATTACCTCATCATTTGGCAAGGTGCTAGCACCGGTAATGGTGATATCTTGCTTCTTCCCAGTTCCCTTGTCGATGGCAGTGACTGAAAGGATACCGTTTGCATCAATGTCAAATTTGACCTCAATTTGTGGGACTCCACGAGGAGCAGGTGGGATTCCATCAAGGCGGAAGCTTCCTAAAGATTTATTGTCCCTTACAAACTCTCTTTCGCCTTGAAGGACACTAATCTCAACGCTTGTCTGACCATCAGCAGCAGTAGAGAACACTTCTGATTTTGAAGTGGGCAATGTGGTATTTCTGGGAATGATCTTTGTCATCACACCACCAAGAGTTTCCAACCCCAAAGAAAGGGGTGTTACATCTAGAAGGACAATATCACTAACATCTCCCGCCAAAACACCAGCCTAAGCAATTAATAAGCAAAAAAACTAATTAAGTTAAGAAAACCAAGGCTGAATAAAAGAAGAAATAACTTGATTAGGGTTGGACATAACCTGAACAGCAGCTCCAAGGGCTACAACCTCATCAGGATTAACAGTAACATTAGGGTCTTTTCCGGTCAATTTTTTTACAAGCTCCTGGACAGCTGGAATACGTGTGGAACCACCAACTAGGATTACCTCGTCCAAATCACTGAAGGAGAGCTTTGCATCCCTCAATGAATTCTGAACTGGTGTTTTCAGTCTGAGAAAGGATATTATTACTCCATTAAGCTGCAAATAGGACATACATAAAATAACTTGTACTAAATCTTCTGGAAGATGCAGCAAGCTCACCTGTCTAGCAAATCTGAGCACAGTTCTTCAAACTTGGCTCGTGTGAGCATAGTTTCAATATGCTTGGGGCCATCTGCAGTGGCAGTGATGAAAGGTAAACTGGCAAAAAGCACAACAAATGGTAAGTATATGTGCAGAAAAGGTTGCAAATAGATTAAAACACAAATACTCAATAAACATGCCTAATGTTAGTTTGAGTCAAAGATGAAAGCTCCATTTTAGCTTTTTCTGCAGTCTCAGTTAATCGTTGAAGAGCTTGTTTGTCCTTCAGTAAATCTATCCCTTCATCTTTCTTGAAGCTTGAAGCAAGCCAATCAACAATTCTCTGGATAAAATGAAAGAACATGTGTGTGGATAATCAATGTCAATGTAAGCAAAGAAATGCCATGTTGAACAATTGGAGCAGCAGAGCAGCATTGGTGCACACACATGGGAGTGGGAGAGAGATTAGGAGAGAGAAACATTGATAAAGAGAGAGCAAAAGTAAGTAATACTCAATGTTTTTCAACCTTGTCAAAGTCGTCACCCCCAAGATGAGTATCTCCAGAAGTAGAGAGCACCTCAAACACACCATCACCAACCTCAAGAACTACAATCAGTGAAAGCAGAGAAAAAAATGTTAATTTCTCACATTTATAATGAATACTACAAAGTATCAATACGAACCAAGATACGTAAACAAAAAATCATGCATAGTGGAAGGATAATGCAGCATCTAGTAATTACTTTAACACAGTACAAATGACTATATTCCTTCTTTTTTTTCGGTCAAGCAACAAATAATTTAAAAAAGTTTACGTTTTAAATAGCAGAGTAGCTGAGTAGGGGACTAAGAATAGATATGCATGTTGGTCGAGATACAATAGATATGCATGTTGGTCGAGATACACAATAGGAACTAAGACAAAAATGAATCCTCGTTTCCAAGAGCTATTTTTAGTTGAACAAATGTTGACCTTTACCGATCAACTAAAAAAAAAAAAAAAGAATTGACACCTCCAAGGCAACTTCAGGAAATAATGCGGGAGATATGTTGAGAAAGAAGTAAGACACTTATTATACCTGAGACATCAAAAGTACCACCTCCAAGATCAAAAACTAGAATAGTTTCATTGCTTTTCTTTTCAAAACCGTAGGCCAATGATGCAGCTGTAGGTTCATTTATGATTCGAAGAACCTCCAAGCCAGCAATACGGCCAGCATCCTTGGTAGCAGTCCTCTGAGAATCATTGAAGTATGCAGGAACTGTAACTACAGCTTTAGTAACCTTGTCATTTAAAAACTTTGATGCATCATCGACAAGCTTTCTCAAAACCTAAAACAAATAAGACAAAAATCATTAGATGCAATATTAAAATGACAAATTTTGGAACACTCGGCCACTTGAAACATACTCATTTTTTAAACAGCACGTTTTAGATCGCAGGTGGAATATAAATTAGAGAGGAATTTTCAAGTGAACCCTCACAAATTTAATGAGCAACTAAGCCAATAAGTCCTTCTGTCTTACTGAACCAATCAACACAAATTGCTACCAACAAAAGCAGCAAGACTTGAAGGTGCCATATTGTTTATGTCAGAGAAGAAACTCATCCACATGTCTACTGCTACGCCTTTCCACTGTTATCTCCTTAAGCTTCTCAAATATTATATCCCAATAGCCACTATGTAATATAATATATGTGGCAATGCATTGCGTTCAACTTCGTCCATACCAGAGTGTCTGATCTCCAGCATGTCCCAAACCATCATCAAAAAAGATAGTATAAATGTTTGCCATGTGTATGGTAAAGATCTCATTTCCGCTTACTTAATCATAATAGAGAATAAGTTATCCTCACTTTACTAACTACTAATGCTAGTGCATACATACTAAATTCATATCAAAAGCAGTCAATTTAATGCGTGAAGCCAACAGGCAACAGCCAAAAGAACCAATTAACAGTCAAAGACTGATATAAATTTTAAAAAAAAAAATGATATTAATAATATAATAAAGACCTGAGCGGATATTTCCTCGGCCGCAAACTGTTTTCCGATGGCGGGGCACTCAAGCTTGACATTCCCATTCTCATCCCTAACCACATTGTAAGAAACCTGTTTTGACTCGTCATCAACCTCCGACATCTTCCTCCCAATAAACCTCTTGACGGAGAAGAATGTATTCTCGGGGTTCACCACAGCCTGCCTCTTAGCAATTTGGCCCACCAACCGATCGCCAGCCTTAGTATAAGCAACTACAGACGGCGTCGTACGCTGGCCCTCAGCGTTGGTGACGATGGTAGGCTTCCCTCCCTCCATCGCCGCCACCGCGGAATTGGTGGTCCCCAGGTCAATCCCCACAACCTTCTCCGCAACTACTCGGAAAGTAGAGC
>JAPKLY010000004.1:1997971-2037250 GCA_026898435.1 Prunella vulgaris
AAAAAAAAAAAAAAGTGAAAAAAATTAGAAAAGATGAAGTAAATATTTTTCCAATTTTACTTTTTTTCTTAATTTTTACTGTGGGTAGGATGAATGATTCATCAGCCAGCTATAAAAAAAATCAAAATATATATGTTAAAAATACATATATTTATTTTTAAATAAGATTTTTAAATACAAAATTTATATATACCAAATGGACACTAATAGAAGAATTAAGTGGGAAAATACCATTGAAAAACCCTCAAAACCCATCCATTCCAGGCTCTGCTTCTTTCTTTTGTGGAACCATCAAATGACGGACGAACAATCAACTCCGTCCGACCCCAAGATTTCTCAACAATTGCGAAATCAACGCCGGCCTGAATCACCTCAACGTCCCTCCAAAGTGGCCAGAGCCGACGCCGGAGATTTCTCCGACATTGCTGAGGAAGAAGAAGAAGAGGAGGAAGAGCGAGAGTTAGTTGAAATGAATCCCAGAACTCAGAGATACTTAGTAGCAGTGGAGTACATCGGCACTCAATTTTTCGGCGCACAAAAACAGTCCACCTGCAGAACCGTTGTTGGTGTTCTCGAGGTCGTGTTTCTTTTCATTTGCTTTCTTCAATGGGCCTTGAATCTCGAATTTCTGATTTGTTTTTTGTTTTCCCATGTGCGTATCTAGGATGCCTTTCAAAAGTTTATAGGGCAGCCAGTTTCCATTTTTTGCTCGAGTCGCACTGTGAGTTCTTTCTGTCAGTATGTTGTAGTCGATGATATCTCCTTCTTTCTTAAAAGAAAATTAGAATTTCATAAAAATTATGCATTTGAATTATTTTTAGGATGCAGGTGTTCATGCACTATCAAATGTATGCCATGTAGATGTTGAGAGGATAAGCAAAAGAAAACCTGGTGAAGTGGTGAGTTACTTTTGTGCATATTGTTTGCTGCTTTGTTATTCAGTCATGGGTTTGCTTATCATCTAATTTGATGCATGTGCTACTGTTAACTGTTTGAATGCGATAGTGTTGTTTTGGCCTTTTACACCTCATTTGTTATGCTCAACTTCTGAAAATAGGGGCTAAGCACCTGCTACATGTAGTGCTATTGGGCGAATTTGTACTATAAGTCTATTTCTGTTAATATTTTCTAGTGATATGACAAGCAAGTTATATATTAAAGTTGAAAAGATGAAAAGTTTGTATACTTGAGGAGTTTGGGGAAAAGCTTTCCATCTTACTATGTGAAATCTTATGTTGGGACATCTTAAGAGAGATGAATTTAGGTAGAGATTAAGGCATAGATGAATTGAGGGAAGCACAGCCAGTTGTTTTGAGTGAGAGTTAGCTCGACGTTGAGCTTTGGCTCATTTGGCTCAAACTGAAGGATCAGCTTGTTGACTGGCTGGCGAGCAGCTCGGGAACTTTTCTCTTTTTATTATACTCCCTCCTCCAATACTTAATTTCTATGTTTCCAAATTGTTTGTCCCATACTCCTTTGCATAGTTTTGAAGGCGCAAGAGGGGGCCTTGCGCCCGAGGCGCCCCTCTTGTCCTTTATTTTTCTGAACACATTTCACATATATATACCTATATAAAACCACATAATACTACCAAAAGGTCAATAAATATATATTATAACACAATTTAACATGACATTAATACTAAAATAATGAAAATAGACTTCATTCACACACAAAAATATCAAAGCAACAATTATATTAGTCGAACTAACTAGTCCTCATCAAATTCAAAGGCCGCCTCCTCCTCCTCATCACCAAATTCATCATCATCATCATCATCATCATCATCAATATATTCCCTCTTCTTGAATTATCCCTAGAAATAATACATAAAAAAGAATTATAACATGCAAAATAAGAGTTTATAACATTGAGGAAAATAAAAATTCCCTAGAAAAAAGTGAAAATATAGTAATTAAAAAAAAAAAAGAAAAAAACTTACCGGCAGGCTGGCGGCGGCGGCCGGCAGCGGGCTGGAGGTGCTGGAGGCATAGTTTTGAAAGGCGCGCCTCGGGCGCCAAAGGCGAGAGGCTATAGGTGGGGCACCTTTTATGTTCAAGGCAAGGCGCTGTTTGCCGGGCGAGCGCCTTTTGGCGCCTTTTTGAGGTGATAAAAGGCGTGCCTCGGGCGTGCCTTTTGGTTTTTGCTATATGGAGAAAATGTTAAGTAAATTTTGACATTTTTAGTTCAATTATATGTATTTAATTGACACTTCTTTAAGTAGTAGCACTTTTAAAATTAAATTAAATGTTTAAACTGAAAAATTAACTGAAAGCAATGAATGGTTGGAGGGGGATAATTATGATGAAGATGAAGACTTTGAACATGATTGTGATGATTTAACTTGGAGTATGGTTGTTGATGCTCTTGGGGTTGATGAGCCCGTATACCAAATTAGAGGGAAACAAGTGAGCAAGGGAAAAGAGAAGGGGAAGGGAAAAAATGTTGGTAGTTCAAGTGCAAGGCTACATTCTAAAGGTAAGAGCAAACAAGTAGACAAAGACAATAGGAAAAAAGACTCTTAGAGATGAAGATGACGATGAGGAGGCATTTGATGAAGTGGAAGAGGATGATGAAGAAGAGTACATTGATGATGATGAGATATTTGATGAGGAGGAGGAGGAGGGTTTTGATTTTGATATTGATGAGGATGAGGATTGAGAAATTGTTAACTTGGTGTGTTAGTTTTATGGTTTTTGTTTGTGAAGAATAACTCGTGAAGTCTATCTTCACTTTTTTGTGTTAATTTTATGCTTATCTTATGTTATAATGTTTATTTATTGAGTTTTTAGTGATATTATGTGGTAGAAAGTCTTGCATGATATATTTTGTCAATATGTATCAAAGGCGTGCCTCGGGCACCTCGGGCGCTACCATCCCCTTGGCGCCTTTAAAATCTATGGCTGGAGGCCTTGGAGATTTGAAGTGGAAATAAACAAAAAACCCTAACCCTAGATCTTTTTATATGTTTCCAGATTTAAAAAAGAAAGATAACTAATAAAAGTATTACTCACTTTAATAAAAGATCTAAAAGTGCTATTATTACTTGTAAAAATGGACTTAAAATGTGTTTGACCAAGAGGCGCGCCTCTCCTTAAGAAAGGCGCCCTAAGGCCCGCGTCTCATGATCTGCGCCTCATATCAGTTGTTTAAGGCGCTTCACCTTGCACCTTGCGCCTTTTAAAACTATGCTCCTTTGCCACTTCCACTTTTGGTAAAAAGGCAATATTACCTTTTAATATTATATTCTCCATATTCATTATACACAAGTCACTTTTACCAATAAAATTAAAAATATCACTTTATCACTTTAAATGTTACTCCCCCCATCCCCCAGGAATTTGCACACTTTTCTTATTTGGACGTCCCCCACAAAGTGCACACTCCTAAAAAAGGAAGCATTGATTTGCGTGCACACTCACAAACTTATTCACATATTTACCCACATGCTACTACTTTCTATATAAAACATATTTTTCTTAAAAAATGTGCCGTCCCGTAGGGTGCAAATTCCTACAGGACGGAGGTAGTAATAAACAACTCTTTTCTTAATTCCCGTGCAAATAGTAATGTGGAACATAACTATGGGATGGAGGGAGTAATTGCTTTTAGAAATAGCAACACCACTATAAAATAAACATTTCATAACCACATTAACAAATTTAGAATATGTTTTGTTTCTATATGAATATGTTTTATAAAAATATATTGGTGTTCTGGAAGATTACTGGAAAGAATAGGTAGTAAGTTAAGTAATTGTATGTAAAAATAACCAAATAATGTTCTGAATATAATTCAAGATTTTTTTTTTTGGCCTATGGGTAAGCTTGCATGTGAACTGAATACTTTTTAATCAAGTTCGAGCTTGAGGGTTATCCCTCTTTGAGGCTCGTGCTCAAAATTTTAAAGTTAAGTTGATTTAGATAGAGGTGTTCAAACGGTTCGGAACCGCCGGTTCCGGTTCAGCAAAATTTTGAACCGCAACCGAACCGGCGGTTCCAAGGTTCCGGTTACGGTTCGTGAACCGGCGGTTCCGGTTCGGAACCGGCGGTTTACCGGTTTTTCGGTTTTTTTTTTTTTTTTAAATATATGATAAATATGATTATTGATCTATAATTTAAAATAAAATAGTTGCATATCTTTTGATTAAATTTAAAATTTACAAACTTACAAAATATAAAATTTACATAATAACACAACTATATAAGTACAAATTGAATTGAAATTAAATTTTATTAATAAAATTTGTGCACTTACATTATAATTTCTAAATTACAATAAAAAAAATTGAACTTGAGCTTAATTTTAAGAAATAAACTTAGAAATTCTAAGTTCCAAACTTAAAATTAAGTTGCCTACGTATCCATAAGGAATCAAAGTCCACGTAGTTCTCTTACCTCAAAACTTACCTCGTGGTCGTTGGCTCGAGCTCGAATGTTGAATTTTTCAAGTTTCATTCATTACTACTTCCACCGGTTGAGGTCCATTCTTCACTTTCATCATCATTTTCCAATTGTTGAGCCCTATTTTCGGCTCTTACCCAATCATCAAGTAGACATTGATTCTCTACATTTTCAACGGTCATATTTGATCTTGTTGAATCCAAAGTATACCCTCCCAAACTAAAAGCTTGTTCACAAGCAACAGTTGATGGCGGACATGCAAGAATTTCTCTAGCGAGCTTTGCCATCGTCGGATATATATTTGCTCTCCTCGACCACCACACTAGTATGTCAAGATCTTCATCTCGCTCATCAAGATGAGTCTCAAAAGAAGAAGTTAAATAACTTTCAAGTTCTTCACAAGGATTATCCGTTCTTGTTCTTTTTAGTGAATATGAACTTATAAAATTATTAATAACACTTAAACAAGGACCATCACCACCACTTACACTTGTAGAACGACGACCACTAGAAGACGAAGATGAATATTCCTCTTCAACATTCCGTTGTCCACCACCACCTATATACTCAATACACAAATCTACTAATGTTTGTTTAGCATTAGCTGCAATCATAGCGGGATTAGGCCGAATATCACCAAATGAATCATCAAAATCATTCACATCATTTCTTGGATATATAAAATTGTAATAAATCTCCAAAAAACCTTCTAAACCATGTAACCTAAATCTAGGATCAAATATTTTAGCAACTAAAAACAAATCGGGTTATTAAGAAAATATTTCAACCATTTCGTCATCATAGAAGCCACACAAGCATGTAATGTTGGATCATGCATATTTTCCCGCAAATGCCAACAATTTTACAACACCAATCAATAACAACATGAGAAGTAGGCTCGTAAATCCTAGACATCTCTAAAGTAGCATCATTAAACATTCCTAAAATTCCACAAATACTAATGCATGGTTCCCAATTTTGAGGATACAAACGAAAACCAAAATTTTCTTGTGCACAAAATTGACATAAAGCATCTCTATAATCCATTGACTCCTTCAACAATTTATATGTGGAATTCCATCGAGTGGACACATCAAGTGAAATTTTTTTTGGATGCAAACCCAATCCTCTACAAATTTTTTTCCATTTTTTCATCAAAGCACCTCTTCTCGTCATAAAAATAATACAATCTTTAATAGGAGCAATTTGTTCTCTCAAAGCAACTAAACCATCTTGAACACATAAATTCAAAATATGACACATGCATCTAACATGAAAAAATTTTCCACCAAGACACGGTTGACAAATATATTTGAGATCTTCAATACTAGTAGTATTAGCACTAGCGTTGTCAAAACCAATCGAAAATACTTTGTTTGTCAAATGATAAATATTTAAAACATCATGCAATTTATCTCTAATATATTAGGGGCATTGTGTTCCGAATCAAAATCTTTATAAGCAATCAATCTCTTGTTCAAAGTCCATGAATCATCAATCCAATGACAAGTAACACCAATATAAGAATGTTTTTGAAAATTATCACTCCAAATATCCGCACAAATTGAAACTTTCACATTAAGGTTAGACAATAATCCAATCAAAGCATATTTATATTCACCAACAACTTTAGCAATATCACGAGTGCAAGTAGAACGTGAAATATTTTTTGCAGCCGGTTGAAGACCCAATCGAACCATTTGATTAAACATAAAACCTTCGGGATGACTAAAGGAAAGATGTTGAACACATACCAATTTAGCCATATATTTTCTATAAGTCATTTGATCAAAATGAAATAGAGAAGAAGAATTACGTACCTCACCTTGAACTACACCGTCGGATGAGGACCCGGTAAATCCTCGTAGTTGTGTTTGGCTTGATGTCATTCCAAGTTTTTCCGAATGAAAGTTGTTCATATGTCGTTGTAATGTTCCATATCTTCCTCCTTTTGTGTATTTGTAAACCACATTGCAATAATTGCAATACGCCAAAGCTTTTCGATCATCATGCTCATCGATTACCTTTCTAAAGTGACGAGTAAATATCTCGGATGTTAAGACCTTTTGTTGTGTTGATGATTTAGATGTTGGTGGTGGCGCCGTTGCATCACTTGGAGTTGGACCATCACCTTCACTTTCTTGTGTAGGTCGTGGACGTGGACCACGTGGTCGTGGTGGTGGCATCTCTCTCACGTCATCATCGTATAAGATATCTTCAAAACCGGGACCAAGTGCATCTTCAATAGGATCTTCTAAATTCCACGTCGGTTGTGGTGGAGCCGAGGGAACCGAACTTGAACTGGTAGCTTTGCCTTTGCCCCTTGAAAAAAATCGACTTGCCATTTTTTTTTAGAGATTTTTGTAGTAGAACTAGAAGAGTAGAAGTAATAATAATAATAATAATAATAATAATAATAATAATAATAATAATGATAATGATGTAACTAACAAATAATATAAGTAAGAGTAAGAGAGTAATACTAGTAATAGTAGTAATTTAAAAAATATACAAATAATACTAATAATAATATAACTTAAATTAAAAATAATAATTACTAGTAGTAAATAATAATTACTAATTACTAACTAGTAACTAGTACTAGTAGTAAATTAAGAAGACTAAAAGTAGTGTATATACTACTTAGTAGTAGTAAATAATATTACTAATTACTAACTAGCAACTTGTACTAGTAGTAATTGTAAAAAAAATACTAATAATATTACTAAACAATAATATAACTAAAATCTAAAAATTCGAGAGAGAAGAGGAATAGAATAGATGCTACTAATTTGAGAGTATTAAAAGAGAAGACTACAAATTACTAACTAGTAACTAGTACTAGTAGCAATTTAAGAAAAAATATAAATAATGCTAATAATACTACTATATTGAGTTGAGACTTGAGAGCTTGAGAATTGAGAGAATTGAGAGAATTGGTGTGGGAAAAAAATAGTTGATCAACTCCCCTATTTATAGGCAAAATTAAAAAAAAAAAAAACCGAAAACCACCGGTTAACCGCCTGTTCGGCGGTTCCGGTTTGAACCGGCGGTTCAACAAACGCTCCCTTTAATCTGGTCCGTCGATCTGTAACGGACACTAAATTTTCACTGTCGGATCAAAATTTAAAAATTTGAAATTTAAAAAAAAAAAACCGCCAAAACCGGCGGTTCTAACCGTGAACCGCCGGGTAACCTTTGAACCGCCCGAACCGCCGGTTTTTGGACATTTGAACCGTAACCGGCCCGTCTGTATAGCGGTTACGGTCCGGTTCAACGGTTCGGAACCGCCGGTTTTTTGAACCGCCGGTTCCGGTTTTTTTTGCACACCTCTAGATTTAGATCTTGTCAGTCGTTTAAGTTAAGTTAACTCTGTTTATTCAGTCCCATTGATGTCAGTAGCAAGAGTGTTTATATTTATTTTGTTTTGACATGCAGTTACCTCCTCATGAACCCACTGTGGTCAAAAGAGCTGTCAATCATTTTTTGCAGGTATGCTTTTGCTATTCCTCTGATCTGTGATTCCAATAGTTAGGCTCATTACATAGCTATCCATCTGCATAGATTGTCTCTTGATTCAAGGTTTATTAGATAAGGCCTTGAAGTAGCTTTCTCCTCCTCCGCCCTCTCTTTGTCTCTGTCTCTCTTTTGAGAAATCTATTTGAATCATTATCTAGTTTTGAGTTGCCTAGCCACTTTCTCATTTATACTTCTGAAATGCATTCTGAAATGTGTTTGACTTTCACATGGATTTGGCCTTTGAACAATGTATTTAGCATAATCTTTTCCTCATCTGTGTTTGATGGAGATGAATACTGTGAATCAGTTGTTGTAAATATTAAGCTGGACAATTTATGAACTGAAAATGCCAGCAGATGGGCAGAATATTGAAGCTACATATTCTATATTGTCTGATGATGAAGCATGAGTTTGAAATGGTAGTATGCCACCAAGTTACCTTACGTGGTATTTTCATGACATAAGACTTTTACCTTCAGGTTCCTTGACAATGACATTTTTGCCTGCATCACCCAAGCAGAGCTAATAGTATAACCAATTATTTTCCTTATTCTACTTATGACATGGCCGTAAGCATTGAGTCATGAAATTTTTGTTCAATACCTGTCTCTGGCTTTTCCATAATATGAGCATGCTTTACCTGTTCCATACACTTTGAGGATAGGCCCGGCTTCTACCATACAGGAGTACGTATGTCTTAAACATACAAGTTACATCTTTACTCAGACTAAAATATTAAATGTAAATGTTATGCAGAAAATTTTCCTTAGCAATTGTTCCAGGAGGACCCTAGCTGTAGTCGTGCAATAAAATTTAGTTGCTGAAAAGAGTTGCCCACCTTTCATGCTTGTTGTTTCATGCATAACTGGTCCTACATTTCTCGTACTTGTTTATTACATTAAGCTATGGTGGTTACCCCCTCCAACTTATAATTATCATCCTTATTTTCTAAGTTGGCCTTTAGTATTGAACTTCTTTTGGATCCACAGTCTTTAATTTACTGCTCTTCTAATAAATTAGTGACACATGTCAGTGTGGTTTTGCTGCAGAAGAGTGGAGGTGATATGATGGTGATTGATGTTAAGTGTGTTCCATCTGATTTTCATGCTCGGTATAAAGCTCTGGAACGCACGTAGGTATCAAAATAATTTTAAATTTACTCATGGAACTGCTTAGGACCCTGCAAATTGGGATGTTCATGCCACCTGTAAAATCTCTCTTCTACATAGTTATCTATAGTTGTTGAACTTGGGTAAAATTTGATTGATGATGTCAATGTGGCATTCTTGATTGACTTATTTGGCATTCTATATGTGGAATGGAATTTAGATATCCAATCTGATGCAAAAGGAAAAAGATTCTTTCCAAATCTTGCAGTCCCTCCGTCCCAACTTTTTTTCCTTACCTTAAAAAGGAAATAATTCACACTTATAAAGTCAATAAAGCACACTTTTTCTTTATTTTATTAGTTAACTTCACACTCGCATACACCAATTTTTCTTAAAAGTCATGTTTTCGCTCCTATGAAGAAAGAGTTGAGACGGAGGTAGTAAGATTTTTTTCCTTATATGAGTGAAGCCCATTATGAAATTCATGTTCTGTTGATAATCAGCATGCTTTTAATTCCAGTGGCCAATGACTATTTTACTATGTTGCTTGGAGCCTTAGATTTAGAAGTCTTCTTTGGTGATTCTTCTATAGGTACTTCTACAGATTGTCATCTGGGAAGGAGCCTTTGTCTGCCTTTGAAAAAGACCGGGCTTGGCATGTACCTGAAGAACTTGACCTTTTAGCTATGCAGGTTGTCAGGCGTACAATCAATGAATCTTTTTTTTAAATCTAGAATTATATTGCATAATCATCAATATGGCTCAACGCTTGTGCAGAATGCGTGCCAAGTGCTTGTTGGACGTCATGATTTTAGTTCTTTTAGGGCTGCTGGATGTCAGGTTGGTAGCGTCTTCTAGATCCCTATGTTAACCATCAAAATGTGTGGTTTCAAATTAATTCGTCTTGTTTCCTTTTTAAATTTAATTATTAATATTTATTAACACTACATGTACTTTACCCTGGTTGGCAGGCCAAGTCACCTATCAGAACACTGGAAGAGCTAAATGTTACTGAGGTTGCTTCGAGCATGTATTTTCCTTCAAAATTTGAAAGAGAACAAAGCTATAATGCCACAACCTGTTCTGTCTCAATTTCAAACAAGTTACAAGTTGATTCTACTCCAAGTGCTGGCACTTCTAATCAACTTACAGAAACATCTGAAGGACAAGCAGTTCAAGGATTTGGAGCAAGAAAAAGGCACCGTTGCTTTGTAGTTACTGCTAGGGCGCGTTCTTTCCTCTATCATCAGGTAGATTCTTTGTTTCTTAGACAATACTCCCATGTTTTCTTGTTTTAATTTTTAAGCATTTGAAATTATTAAAGTTGCCACACTACCTCCATTTCGAGTAATAGGAGAAATAGGTCTCTGAGGTACCCATTGCCATTCAAACTTGTCATCCCTCTGTCTCTCCTAATTTATTTCGCAGCGACAAAAAACCTTTGTTGAAAGGCGACCTAGGACTCAGAACTTGATGGAATTATGTGGGTCTGATTGAAAGTGATGAAACAGGAATTTGATCTAAAAGTTTGATAATTCTGGACACTCCTATGAAATGGATACTTTCTGTGTTTTGAATTGGGGAAGGATATAGGGGAATCATTTTTTTTTTTACTTTTGTGGATCAAATGTTAACATTCTTATTCATTTTTAACGGGAGCTTATCTATGATTTTATTCAATAGTGTTGTTTTTATTATGCACAGAATCTTAGACGCAAGATGCTCGACATGGGTCTTGGTCTCAGACTTATATACCATTTGTGTCATTGTAAATCAGCAATCGATATGTTCTGAAGCAAATCCAGATTGTAGTAATAATATACTTGAGTGATTTGGAGCAGAATAATCTTCAACACCGTGGAATTAGTCTCTTCTAGTGAGATGTATGGAAAACCAAGCTAGAGCATTTTTAGTAAGAAGGTTCAAATCTGAAATTCTATCCTTTAATGGACTTTTACAAAACTTGCCTGATTACTAAGTTCCTGTTCCCTGACAATCATTAGCATTCTTTTTATTTTATTTTTTTCATTCTCTAAACAAACTATCAGGACATCTATAACAAGTTTAATTAATTTACTTTCTTTAAGGTTACTTTTTAGCTACTATACATCGTGTCCACTCCTATATCCACAAGTCTTGAAATAATTTGCATCAGCATCACCCAAATTCCTTCATATTCATGATGGGGTTGATTGTTTCCTTTGGAATTTCTCTTAGTGTTTTGGTAGATAGAGACCACATGCTGCAGGACTTCATGACTACTGTATTTTTTAGTATTATCTAACATCTAATGATGACCAATATTCGAGCAGGTTAGGTTGCTTGTTGGGGTTCTGAAATCAGTGGGCACTGGTGATCTCACTGTTTCCGATGGTAATGCCCTTTAAAAACAATGAATGTGTGTAAAGGCTTACCTTGTGATTAATCTAATTATGTATCTAATGCTTCGTTTTCAGTGGAACGAATCCTGGAAGCAAAGAATGTAAGTGCTGCGAGTCCTATGGCTCCTGCATCCGGTCTCTACCTTGGACATGTCAAATATGATCTCCCTTCTGATACATGAAAAACTTAGAAAATATTATACTACTCAACTCTAGAGCTATCTTAAACTTTTTACTTCTCTTCATTTATGAACCTAATTATATTATTCTCCTGCCCTGATGATGCTAGCAGACCCTTTGCTCGCTTGGACATTATTGCTGATAATATAGAAATATCTCTATTTTGACATGCATCATACGGCCTTGTTGCACTGAATGATACTCCTTCTGTCCTAGGATTGACTTTATACATCGGTGGACACACATATTAAGAAAAATTATTTTATTGACTTTTTGGACCAATAGATGAAGAATATTTTGAAATAAAGTAGGTATTGTGAGAGTGTTTTATATTTTTTTCTGGATTTGAAGTTTATTGGGGGATGTTTTGATTATGAAAATATAAAATTTATTATGGGACCGAGGGAATATACAAGTATCATAAGAATGCTACAAGGCTTCTTTACTCATTGTGGCTCCAAATTGATGTGGTGAAGATGATTCAATTCCAAATCTGACTTCATTTCAGAAGGGCCTGTTTCTCATGACATTATATGTCGATCGTAATTCATTATTACATAATTTTATTTTGCATAGAATACGTTAAACAATAGGGTTTTGAAGCAAATTTAGTACTCCGTCCTTTTAATTTTACTAGGCATAATTTATGGCACGAGTGTTAAAACTATTCTCTTTTCTACATGGTTTGTTATTATGAAGTTAAAATCAACTGTTAGTGAACAATGTGAAAGGCTATTATTCTATCAGAACTATTTGAATTCCCATGCCCTTTTACCTTCACAAGAACTGTTGAATCTGCACCAGCACACCTTATCATGAAAAATCACTGAACATACCTGCCTGCAAAGTGAATTGGAGAAAAAATTGTCCCCATCCCGACTGCGTTGATGACCTTATCTCTATTGAGATTCCCCATTTCATATTTTCTTTTTAATCTTCTTCACATAAATACAATATGAGAAGAGGGGTGGGCTAGTGGAGCAAAATATACCTGATAATGGTATTCGATTGCAGTTCCCATTATTTTTCCAACATTAAAAGCATACCCCCGTCTACAAAATTTTCCCCCCTTCTAAAAGTGACACAAGATTTAAAAAAAAAAGTATTAAAAGATAGATAAAATAAAAGTAGAGATATTGTGAAGTCCAAATTTTTGCTTGTGAGCATAGTTTATTTTAGAAAAGAGAAGGAGAATATTAGAATAAAATTGATGAACAAAAAAGAAATCGAAATAAAAAGAGTAACACAATTCCCGCGGATCCCTTTGAAAAATGGGGATTCCCTGCCACAGTGCAAAATGGCCCACACCTACTCTGATTGGATAGCTGAACTTCATCAAACCACACAGATTTCCTAACAAAATATATCGGAACGTCAGTTGTTTATGAAACCCTTCAAATTATTGAGGATTACCAACTGGGCTGGTATCTTTCCATAACCAAAACCCACAGCAAAGCACTTATGGATCGATAGATCATTTCAACAATTGGGAAGTGCAGTTTTGCACATCAAATACATTGACACATACTTTGGAAATGCAGCTCATGGCATCGTGATTCATTCTTCTCTACATATTTTTCTTACAGATCTTACGAGACATATGCCTCTATATTCAAAACCTCACTATAAAAAAGATGAAGTTTAATGCTTAACTGAGTACTACTATTACATTTGCTTCACTATGCAAAATGAAGAACAACAATGCAACTTACTTCATAAACGAAGAAATGGCAGACTGAAAGGAAGGCCGGTGGTGGTGATGGTGGTGTTGGTGTTTGGAGCCCCGGTTCTTGCCAACCAATGAATGAGGTCCATTCCAGAAAGAATCTGAACTGTCTGTGAAAAGCGTCCCATACAGCTCCAAAAGCATTGGATTTTCTAAATAACGAAGATTCTCCAACATTTTAGCTCTCTGTTTCTTATCCAGCGACTCCTGCACTCAGCAAAAACCAAAGTCAAATATGCTTCCTGATTAACAGAAACTTCTTCAGAACATCTCCCCTATATGTATATATTATATATAGAGAGAGATACAGGATTTACAAAGTTGCATCAGGTTAGGGAAAATGCTAAAAAATGCTAACCACCTTTGGCCTCTGGTGGTCAATTGCGGCATTGTCATTCTGCTTAGGCAAGTCCTTAAGGGTCTCACTCGATCCTATATGTGATGCATGATAATGCGAGGCATTTTCATCTCCAGATCTACGACTTGACTGCAAATCCTGAGAACCCTCTTGTTTTCCTCCAACCCTAGCCCCATCTTCATTCTGCTGAACATAGAAATCCCTTACGTGCCCCAATTTCATCTCCTGGCCTTTCTTATCCTTTTCAGCATCTGCCTCTGGGGAGTTCTCTAAGTTTGAGGAAGCATATTCCCCAAATGGACTTTCACCACGAGAAAATCCCTTCACAAATATGAAAAGATTACATGGAGATAAATCAACATGGAAAATTTTCAACTTTCTCCCACAATTTTATTTTCTGTCAGTTAAAAAGGCAAAAATACCTCTGCCTTGATATCTTCGCCCATAGAGTCATCACTAAAATGTCCTCCCATCATACGAGCAATCTCCTCCCTCTCCTGCCTGCGACGCATCATTACACATATGGCACACTGGCAACCTTCTTTATGTTTCTTAAGTCTGCAATCGCAATGTTAAGAAATTGACTTAAGAGACTATTTTTGATAATTAAACTAAAACTAACTGAGCCAAAACACGGGAAAGGCTACCATGTCCAACACAGTTAATTTTCCAAATTAGAACCACGACTAGGAGTCTAGGACAGAGATTAGATAGGAGAGAATCCAACCATTTGGATTGAAGATGTGTGTACTGCTAAATGCAGTACTCACGACTTACCAAATGCAGTTAAAAACATAAAGATCTTACAGTTCATGGGGTTATGAAATATGAACGAATTATCAGAGTCAATATATTCAACCATGATCCAAACATTCCATTACATTTCAATTTTCCTCTCCATCCTATCTTTTTTTGCTAATCTATCGATGACCACAGATCAGTAAAGAGTCAAACAAAGATCCTTGAAATGACATATTAAGGTGCTCATGCATACAAATAATAGTTTGTCACCACAGAAAGTTTCCCACTCAAACCACATTTCCAAAAATGGAAATTTTGACACTTGGCAACAAAGTCAGACTTTTCCATATAAAGTCGACGAAATTTCAAATTTGCAAGAGTCTATTTGTTTAAGTCCATTTTCAATGATAATATATCAACTTCTTAATATTTAATTTGACATCCATACTGCATTAAATTCAGATCTAAATTGTGATATTTTTTGAGATTTGTTATATCGTTTGGTTTTTTTTTTTTAAGATCTGTCTCACCATTCACGCAAAATTTGTCAATATACTAACCATGCATTGCACAGGAAAATTTCTAGTTTAAGGACAAATTACACTCAAATAGTATGGATTTAAAAGAACAAACTAACACACTCAAGAAAAAATTGTATATTTCAAGAATTGATGAACTCTTCAAAGAGTTTTTTTGCCAGTTCCAAGATCTCCCTTTCTTTCAACCATCTCATTTCCTTTATTTAATTCAAGTATTTGTATATGTGATGTAGAAAATAGGAGGGAGAACAAAATGAAATGCTGAAACTTGTAGTAACATACCCATGAAACTTCTTACTTGAGAGGCTCATAGCACCACCATTTACTGGAGTCCCTTCACTTGAAGGAGTAAGATCCTTTACTGGGTTGCTTTCAAGACCTATAGAACAGGAAAAAAGATCTATTAATTAATCTTTCCAAAGACAGCAATATGCATTAGTTTCCCCAAACTGAAAAATGAAAATCATGAAGCTGATTTGGCATGATATAAAGTTAGATGAAAAGAAATTTATAAGAGGTGTAACATCATTATTTTATTAAAAATACGGAAAAACAATCACAACCCAAACTGGAAGAGAAGCGTGAAGTTCATAACATTACCATTGCTTTCTTGAGGCTGATCATATAAACCAACCGCTGCCCAATACTTAGCGAAGCCTTTCTTCACCCGCTTCATAAGTTCCACAATATAATCACCTTTGTTATTGTACTTGTAACAGTTTTCCCATATATATTGCACATCTTTGTAAACATCCTCCGAGTTTCTGTACTTGACACCTTTTTCAAGGTTATTGCATATTGTGCCAAAATCCATAGGTGTCTCAATGACATCAAAGTAGTCCTGTTCCCATTCCACACATAAATTATCAGCACAAACAACCCAATTACACATTTGTCTTTAATCAAGGGCATTACTGAATTTATACTAGCGAACCTCACATCATAAAAGAACAAAAAATGAAGCAAACAACTATCTTACCGGTATTCCAAGGGCAACAGGATTTACGGGAACATTGAAGGGCTCAGCTGCCTCCATTTTCATGACCTTCTTTATCACCTAGGAAAAAGCAGATAAGGCAAGGTAACCAGGAAAGGTTATTGCATCTTGCACAAAACCAATCCAACTTTATGTAATAGCAGTATTACCTCCAATGCAGTTCTCAATTCTTGCTCGTTGTATCTTGACTCCTGATGGAGCGATTGGGAATCTTTCTTATCTGTCTTATCACCCTTGTTTGGTTCAGTATTGCTACAGGGGCTCATACTTGAAGAACCTAATCCCCTTGACGATTTTATTTTTATACCTACAGACTTTTGAGATGCACTCCCAGAGATACCTCCATTAGTCTCCGACTGAGAGTTGGCACTGTCCTCCATCTTTTCACTACGAATTCCTAGCTTCTCTGACCCTACTTGCTGGCTACTCTTATCAGTATCACTTTGACTGGGAACATCTGAGGAAGTAATTTGAGACTCCAAGTTTTTAGTCTTGATCTTTACTTTTACACGAGTATATACTGCTTTCCCAAAAATATTATTACTGGGTTTTACTACAGTATCAGCTTTAGCAACTGCTTCTGGTTGAGTAGTTCCAGGTGGAGATGGTGTTGTCTCAGTCTCAGCATCCATTCCAGAGTCAATGTCTTCATTGTCAAACTCGTCTAATCCAGAGTTATCTTCGGTATTTAAACTAACAGCATTTGATGTCCCTTCGTTTGTGCTAATTACCTTTGGTTTCTTTGGCCTTCCTTTCTTGCTTCCATGTTTTCTCTTCATTCTTTTCTTGATATAACTTGTCTGTTCTGAACGGGACCCCAACACAGACCCAAGCACAACCAGTTCAAAACTAATTTTCTTTGATCCAGGAAATATATTTTCAGCCTATGAATCATCAAAAAATTATAAAAGGAGAGATACTAACAAATTGTTTCTAAACTAAAATAATCAGCCATACATAAGAAATCAAAAACTTGATTCAAGGTATTAAATGTTTTGCATTAATGACGTCTAGCTGCATTTGAGAAAAGTACGAGTTCAGATACACATCTAAATGAATTGCTAAACATATCTTTTATTTTTCTTTTCGTAACAAACAGGAGAAAAAAAAAATGTCTGTTGACATGTGCCGACAAAGGAAGAATCTAGATTTAACTAATACATAGTTTACCATCTTAGGTAAGAGCCAAAAAATTTAATTTAAAGACAGTTGCAGAACAAAAAGGGAGCGAGGACGCAACCCCGAGTTTTATCAATACACTCACATGTAGAAAACAGTTTAGCTACATGCACTACCAAGAACGGCTACTAAATGGGAGTATTAGCAAAATTCAGAGTATCAACAGTCGCGCCCTTTCAAAAAATACAGATGTTTAAAACAAAAGACAGTTCATTTTCTCTTCCAATGACAAGATTTATTCTATCACAAATCCAATAGTCTATTGATTAATACTTTGCAGCAAAACATCACACGTTACTCATTACAACACCGAATAACTAAGGAGAAATTCTCAACGATTACTCTCAGAAACCCAAAAAAGGATGTTCTTTGCATGAGTCATACAACTATTAATTCCCATCAGAAACGCAGTTTGTAAAACCACCAAATTCTGAAGAACTAATTTAGTCTCTTGAGTAGCAACTACTGCATTCAGCAACAACGTAGAGCTAGTGATGCAAGTGATACAGTTGTCTTAGACATGCCATACCAATTAACGAGTTCTTTTTTGCTGTACAAGAAAAAAAACCTCAATATGCCTCAAAATTCAGTTCTCAATTTATATAAAAGTGATTTCGCTTCAAACAAATAATTCTATATCACCATCATTATTTTTTGCAATCAACATCAAGTTTAACATGAACGAAGAATGCTTAGTTGAATTTTCGCATCCAAACAAAATCCGCCGGAAAAAGCTAACAAAAATTGAAACATCCAAAACAATTTCCGATTAACAAAAACCGAAAAATCACATAGCAGAAACATTATCAAGCCCGTCAATCAGAAACCCTAAAACACACCCATTACGACAAGCAATTACATATTATACACTGGGAGCCTATTTCAGAAACAAATGCCAGTATACCACACAGAAAGAACTCAAGAAAATCACAGAAAATAAAAGTCTTGAAGATCATTCATGCGATAATCGAAATCGAACGCGTCCGACAGTGAAAAACTAAACAGAGGAGAGGATTTAAAAAAGAAAAGGCAGGGCAGAGCGAATACTGAGTGTGCGTATACATACGTAGATGTATGCGTATATACATACCTGTTTCGAATTTTAATTAATATCCGATTTTTTTGAAACCCCCAAAACTTTTAACCGTGGAGCCTCTCTCTGATATGCCTGCTGTGGCGCCCTTAATATTTGTGTAAATTCCTCTTGTGAGATTAATGCCGTAGACGAGAAAACCCTTATAAAGAAGCTATAGTTTTGAATATTGATAAGGGTAAAACTGGAATTTTATATTCACACCAAAGAATGGTTAGTGCTCTGTTTGGTTCTGCTGGAAAAGGTTAATTACAGAAAATCCAAGACTGTTGAGAAATAAATAGCAACTACCACGTATAAATTGCACTTTTTTATTTGGGAAAATACATTTTTTTGTTTTATAAGTTTCGTTGACTTTGATTTTCGTCCTCTTAAGTTTTGAATTTTGGTTTTTGTCCTTTAACTTACTAAGAATTTTGGTTTTCGTTCTCTTAAGTTTTGAATTTTGGTTTTCGTCTTTTAACTTACCAAAAATTATCGTTTTCGTCCTTCAACATATTCAAAATTTTCTTTTGTTTTTAGTTTAATATTGATGGTTTTAAAATTAAAATTGTATAATAGATATGATTTTAAAAAATTATAATTTTGACATATTTTTAATTTTTTAATTTTGACATGTTCAAAATTTCAAATGTTTTGTTTTGTTTTGGTTTAAATTTAATATGAACGGTTTTAAATTTTTGTTAGGATAATTACAAAATATAACCGTAAATAATTTATGTAAATTCGTAAATAATTTTTTGGTAAATTCATAAATAATTTTTTCTATATTATTGCTATATTTTAGGTATAATTTTTGTTTAAAAAATATAATTTTGATATATTATCAAAATTATAATTTTAATTTTGACAAATTCAAATATTTTGTTTTGATTTAAATTAAATATGAACACTTTTAAAGTTGAAATAGTTGAGTAGTTAATTTTGTTTTTAAAATTTTTTTTGATATATTTTTAAAATTATAATTTGAATTTGACTTATTCTAATATTTTGTTTAGGTTTATGTTGAAGGACGAAAATTATAATTTTTGGTAAGTTAAAGGACGAAAACCAAAATTCAAAACTTAAGTGGACGAAATCCAAAATTTAAAACTTAGGAGGACGAAAACCATAATTTTTAGTAAGTTAAAGGACAAAAATCAAAATTCAAAACTTAAGAAGACGAAAACCAAAGTCAACGAAACTTATAGGACAAAAAAATGCATTTTTCCTTTTTATTTTATGAGAATTTATATTCAAACATATTTAATTTCATATTAATTTAGTATCATATGCTTAATTAATTATACTGTACTACTCATTAATAGAGTTGGTATAACATCATAAAATTTTGTTGGACACTGCCTAGCTGGATAATATAATCGTTTGTGCACTCAAAGGCTATATAGTGTTAGGTTGCGTGTAGTTTGTAAATTAAGGTGTATTACTTAAATAACAAAGATTTATAATTTATTTATTTTATAAATTTTTTATTCAGATTATATGGTTGATCCAGATTAATGTTTGCTTATTTGCCAAAAATTAAAGATTTGGGAGGTTTATTTAAACCTGACCAATGTTCCATGGGGGGAAGAGGAAATTTTCTCAACAAGGGTTATTCAAATACAAAATATTAAAGTAAACAAGAGGCCTTATAATGAATAAATAAAATAATGGACCCTTATCCATCTCATTTAGTTTATCCCATGATATCCTTTGCCCACAAAGTAAATATAGCCTTAATTCTCTCGCACTTAGACTGAGTAGAAATGTTGTTCGGCGTCCCAAATGTACATAAACCACCTCAATATTGATAATTATTCTATCTACGCCTACTTCTTCCTTCTTTAACAATCTCACCCAACAATTTATGCTCTCTTCATCCCACAAAAATTTACATATTTTTAAAATAATAATATTTCTTTAAATTTCCACCCTTAAAATTTCTATCTCACGATTTTCATTCTATTCATTATATATTTTTAAAAAAGTCATACCCCTAAAAGTATGTTGTTAAGACCGATAAGTCCAATTATCTTAACATTCAATGCTAATAAGTCCTAAGTCTAATTATTTCTCAGGTTAAATAATCAATAAAATGAATATGAACTAGTTATGTACGTGTTAAAGACGTTTTTTAAGCTAACTAGCAAAACAAGTTCAAGAAGAAGAAGAATGATGCACTATTGCACTCAACCAAAATTCAGCAAAGACGGAAAGTAAAGGGTCCAAATGTCCAATCACACACACCTCTGACATTACCAGATATACTTTTATCTTGATTTTATATTATTTTAATATAATTATAAAATATTTCAAATATACTTAATACTCCATTTGCTCATGAATCTTTTTCTCAGTCTCTCGTGGGCACGTGATTTAATGAAAAATAGTATTATATTAAAATGATAGATAAAGTAAGAGAAAAATAAGAGTATTGTGGAGCTCAAAATTTTATTGTGAGTGTAGGCTGTTTTCAAATAAAAAAATAAAAAATAGTTTTGTAAACAAACAAAAAAGGAAAGTGGAAAATAATTTGATAGATAGAGGAAATAATTCATAAATCACACCACACTTGTCTTCTCATGCTCCATACGCCCACCTATAGCTGGCAAATGTGTCAGCTAGGCCGGGTATTTTCCCGAGCCGGGTCGGGCCCGGTTATCTTCGGGCCACATAATTTCAATCCCGTCCTGGCCCAAGACGGGCCATCGGGCCAAATCGGCTCAATTTTTTAATTTTTTTAAATTTTTAATATATCACCATCATATTTAATTTCTATATTTATATTATTAATTGGTAATTTTGTATATAAATACTACTCAAATAATCATAACATTTTATTTAATTTGCCAAAAATATTTTAATAATTAAAATAAAACTCAAATTTCTATATAATATTTAAACAACAATAATTCAACAAATCTTAATAAACTATAATTCATAAAAATAAATTCAAACAACAATTTCTAACCATCCTTTATACACTTACATTCATAAAAAAGAAAAATTAAACAACTTATTCAATATCCTCTACTAATTTTAAATTATAATTCATTATCATGATTCCAAATAAAGTATTGTCAATATTACCTAATTAATATTTTTAACAATATATATTAATTAATTAATTGAGATAATATTTTTTGAGAAAGTTTCATTGAAAATGCACATATTCCTTGATCATAACACAAATAAAATACTTATTGAAAATATTTAAAAGAATATAAAAAAGAAAAAAAAATCAAAATAAAAATAGTATAATAATGTAGCAAAGATTTATAAAAGAAGCATTACATATTTTTTTTAAAACAACATACCGGCCTGACCCATAAAACCGGGCCAAGCCCAAGTTACCCACCGGATCAGACCAAATAGGCACGGTTCTTTTCGCACCTATAATTTTTAGGCCTGTTTTGTTAAAAAAATGGGTTTTCCGGCCCGTTTTGACAGCTGCCCACCCCCAACGTCTTTCTATCAAATATGGTAAAAATTGGATTTAAATACTCTCATATTATTGTATAATTAGTTTTCTTATATTTGGATTTTCGAGAAGCTTTAGCTTTACGCCACCATCGGCTGCCTTCTCCACAGTGGCCGCCGACAGACACCGCCCTCCCCATCCGCACACACAGATCCGCCCATCCCGCCACCGCCATGCCGCCGGATGAAGTGTTGACCGTCGTTCTGCCGAATCCACCTAGAAGCCACCGTACATGAGTCGTAGATCGGAGCTCAAGAACTACCACCGCCATCGGAAGACCAGATCTAGGTTGTACCGCTGTTTAATCGATTGTTCTATCCTTGGTTGTAGATCTATCCCGTCTGTTTCCTCTTGCCGTTTCAGTGGTTTAACGGGTCCATCATTTCCAACGGTGCCGTAGTTACGGTGTCGATTGGTGGGATGACCCGTTAAATTTTATTCTTTTATTTTATTTCTGTTCTTATTTTAGATCTCTGCAGTTTGGTTTCTGTTTATATTTTCGACTTTAGTTTTCTTCTCTAACTGTAGTAGTTGTGAGATTGTCTACACTCTGTGTGGTGTCTCCTTTTATTTAATCTTGTGCTTCTCCCTTGATGTTGCGTTTAGGATTCAAATCTGGTAGTGTGCCAGATGATCTTGAATCCTACGGGACTTTTGTTGAAGTGAAGGATTGCTCAGAGATAGATACTAGTTTTAGATGGTGAAAAATCACCTTAGTGTGGGATGTGTTTTTACCATAGGGCTTATTTTTAGTTTCTGTTTGTACTCTCCATATCCTCCCGATTGGTTTGGAGCCGTCTTGATCCTTGGTTGATATAGTCAAGAAGTTAGGAAGTGGATCTACTGTACTTATAATATTTATCTTTTATAAAAGATCATTTCCTTTCAAAAAAATATGGTAAAAATTGAGTGTTTCAGTGTATATTAACACCATATTTGTTACTCCTTCAAAAAACGTGAGGGTGGTGGAGTGTGGTAGTGTGTTCAAATTTTAAACAAAATTCTAAAAAATATCATCAAATAATAATTAAAAAAAAAACTATATACCCATGAGAGCTCTCAACAAATATCAATCAATATGCTTCAGAAAATAAAAACTATCACCATCCTAATTGATCGCCTAAAAGGCATTTTGGCAACCACCATAGTGATTGGAATGATAATTTCTCAAAATTTGTGTGCTTAGTTTCTTTAATTTTATATATTTTTCATTTTTATTTATATTAATTTGACTAACTACATTATGGAGAAAGCAAAACACAAATCTAATTTTATTGAAATCAATTGAAGAATTAACTCTGAGATGAGATAAAACTAGAAGAGAACAATATAAGAATTTGAGCAAAAAGTTGAAAGGTGAAGAATTAAGACGGTTCACTCCATACTTTTCCTATACATTTTCTAGTGAACTTTTGGTTGGACGGAATTTTGGCTGAGCAAATCTATTTTGATTGAACAAAACACAAATTTCCCATAAATTTTTTAAAAAAAATTCTTGATTTGTGGGTCATACTTCTTGTAGTCGAAGAATAATCTATTTTCGAGTAAATACTTTTTTATCCCATCATAATTTTTTTTAAAAAAAATAACATTTCTTAAAAAATACTTATTTTCTTAAATAGTAAATGTGGATTCTCATATCCCATCTTTTTTTTTTTTTATTACAATTCAACAACCCACCATAGTCCATATATATATACACACTACTATTATATAATTATTTCTTAAAAACTATTTTTAAATAAATGATATATGAGTCATTTATGGTGGTAATTTGTTTTAATAAGATATTCACCATTGGGGCCAGATTAATATCCTTCACATGACTTGGCAGTTGCATATATTCAATTAAGTAATAATATTCACAGTTCAAATAATTAAGTACTCAAGTAAATGAATGGCATTTATTTAGAAATATTATTTTAATTAATTTGATAACTTGGGTGATATTATTACAATAATCAATGAGGGCACTTGTAAAAGCATCTGCAATGGTAGAAATCTTTGTGATTGGGAGCGTTTAGACACTGCGAATACTGAAATACATCCCCCATGTAAGATTTGCATATCCCATTACATGCAGATGGGTTCCCCAAACTACATGTGTCTCCAATGTCCAATTGACACGTTGCCCCAATACAACCTGCATTTATTACATTTAAAAAGTAATAAATTTTGCGTGACTCATAATTTTTGAACACTAATATTAAAAAATGTATAAAAATATTAATATAGTGTATGTGATTTGATGGAAAAAAGTTAAAAAATAATGAGAATAGTGTAAAAAATTATATTGAAAATAATAATAAAAAAGTGAATATTAGTTTCTAAAAAGGTAAAAAACAAATAAATAACATATAGTGGAACAGACGAAAATTACAAAATGAGCAACTTATAGTGGAATGGACTACGGAGGGAGTAATAAAGAGTGCACTGCTAATAACATGAGACAGTCATACACAAAACTTACTCTATTTTAATCATATTTATTTACAATTTTAGTTAAGGTGATACTAATTTATGAATAAAAATTTATCATATATTATTATGCAGAAATAAATTGAACCGATTATTTTATAAAAAAAATATAATTATTTATCAATCTTATCCATTAAAATAAATTAGCCTTTAAAAGTAATTAAATTAATCACCATCTTGAAATGAAAATTGAGTGTTTTTATTCCGTGTCTTTCCTTTTTAATTATTTTCACCATTTCTTTTCTCAAATTTTCGCATCCAAAGTAAAAAACTACTATTAAAGGCAAATATTTTATTAAAATCTTAAATAATTAATTATGAATATAAAAAATTCATCAAGAGTATAAAATATTTAAACAAAAAATTAACAATAATTAAAATATAATATAGTTAATTCTGATTTTTTATATTCCTAATAAAATTTTGGATACTTTAAAATAATTTTTCTGATAAAAAATTTATAATGAATAATGTTCATATAAAGTTTTTTCTTAAATAATTAGTGAAGAAAGGAGAGGAGAAAAATGATTATAGATAAAGATTTTTAAGGCTATGTAAAATTGTCTTTAATTTTAATTTTTACGGATCGCTATAAATACATTTATTGGAAAATGAAGAAAGTATACATATTATTTGATTTATTTAACTCTGATAATGTAAATTATTATAATCAACATAAATTTACTTATACGGTTAAATCGATTAAATTAACATTGATATACAAGTAAATTAAATAGGAGAAAATATGTTCTTCATGAGTTTTAGGTCAAGTCTCCTATTGGGGCACAAATTTATTTATTCATTTTACGTTTTAAATAAAATTTAGTGTCATGTTGACTAAAAAAAATTAAAAGGCTGAGTAAATCTGAAAATATAAATTTAATATAATTTGTATCAGAAATTTCTTCACCGCATCTGAATGTGTACAAAATAAATAAATTATGAAAAAAAAAACTAAAATATTGTTTTTACCATTATCTATTGATTCTGAGGTTACTCTCAAAGAATATATAAACGTGACAATCTATTGATTCACTCATAAATATAAAAAACATCGATAAAATAGAAAAAAATAGGTAAAATCCAATATCTTCTATCGAATCATCAATTAATTTACGAAGAATTAAGAACTCTCATAAATACTAAAAAATAATAAATAAAATTCCAAAAACTATATCAAATCAATAAAATCTAAATATAAAGAATTAAAATAATACAATATTATTTTTTTAAGAAAATATTGTTTTTCAAAGTCAATTTATAATTATATTTTCAGCCATCAATATATAAATGTAATGTCACATGGAAAAAAAAACAGTGGAACAAAAAAATCGATTGAATCCAATCAATAAGACTCCTAAGCTCATCAACAAAAAGTTACCTCCCACAGACATTTTGCAATCGTCCCTATTTAATTAAATTAAAATTTTGACTTAAAAGTAAAAAAAAAAAGTTTATAAGTGCAGTTTTTCAATGGAATCGAATGACAAGAAAGAAAATGACATTGTAAAATTAAGTGAAAATCAAAAGGTAAATTAATACCTGAGATTAGAGCAAGGAAAAGAATAGCAGCCAGCAGAGAATGGTAGAGCTTCGCCATTTCAGTATATTTAATTTTGTGATATTTTATGTTGACCACACCAATGTGCATATATATATACACACATATATGTATATGAAATAAATTATATGACTGTATTATGATATAAAATCTGTTAGTAATTAATAAAATATTATCACATTTAAAAGATAATTTTAAAAAAAAAGTGATAAAATTTTAATAGAAATTGATCATCACTTTAATAAAAACATTATGACTCCACATTTTATTAAAAAAAAATTCCTTTTTAAGTGATAAATTTTTATTAATAAATACAGGTATCATGAGACGGTTTCACATAAAATTTAACTTATATATATATATATATAATTAAAATTCGAAGAGATTACGAAAATTATCCTCATTTAATGAAAATCAAAGAATTTATTTTATGAACAATGAATGGTATGTCTACATCAATATTATTATTATCCTATAATTAGTCAACGAAACGCATTTTCTTTTCTTTTTCTCTTCTTTTGAACTTTCTATCACACGACGCCCATATCGGAAACACAATATTAAATGATTAGATTTTATGTAAGACCGTTTAGTAGAATGTAATTAATACTATTTTATCCACGTTTAATCTAATGTGTGTAATTTATAAATTAAAAAGTTAATATTTTTAAAAAATCATAAAGTTTAACAAAAAATATCTTATCAACTTTCTTTAAATACATTATCTCATTTAATTATGGTTGAAGAAATAAGTAATGACGAGATCATAACAAATCTGAATAAAAAGATTATACAACGGAAAAATATAAATACACGGAAATAAAAAAAAAATTACAACTGGACAGACACGTGCCGAGTTGAGGAGAACTCTTTCCAAAAAATTAAAATTTACAGGTGTTGCTCATCAGTTGGAATCACGCTTAAGGTAAAATGATTCTAGTTTTCAAGTGTGTAGGCCGCAAAATTTGAAGTTCCGACGAACGAAAGAACGTTCGAGTTGGATTGTTGCCTTATTACTATATATACAGAGGGTAGAGGAGGAGAGAATAATTTCGAGAGTCACTCATGAGTCACCATGGAGTCAACTTTTGATTCATTGAATATGTTAAATGAAGTCAGCTTTTGGTATGGGCCCGGGTTAGATAACCTAGCTAAGAGTCTGCCCCGAATTAGGGGTTAATGGATCGATCGACTACAAAAGTCCATTTGCCAAACACCAATCCAAGACCGTAACTCAGCTCAGCGCGCACGTGATAAATTTGATTGTTATATATCAATTATAATTTAATTTTTTTTTTATTATACTCATATTAATATCATGTGTATTAATTCTTTTTTTTAAATATAGATGAAAAAATTAATTGCTTAATTAAGAGAAAAAATAAAGAGAGACATACTTTCCCTTTAAATTGCAAAAAATGGGCAAGTGTGGAAAAATTATAAAAAAAAATGCACATTCAAAAGCACACTCATTCAGAATTTTATGATCGGGCCTTTGGCTTCCTGAGCTGGCAGGCCCCTGTCGGGGAACGCCCCGTACATGAAGGCTTGCTCTCCTCACACTTTTCATTCTTTTCTCTTCTTTCTGTGCCAAAATAGACAGAGGATGAGAACGAAGAAGATGAGCAGGGGGTGGACACTCCGGTATTTTATTTGGGCTAGCAACAATGATGGCTTTCTTTATTGCCTGTGATATCGCACCCAGCGAAGTGAGTGGAAGATTTATTTATAAGTATTTCAAAATTTGTTGTAAAGATAAATAACATAATATATTGCATATGAACTAATATCACATTATACATAAATTAACAGCGCAGATAGCATACCTACTGCATGAATTAAAAAATATTGTGCACGAAAATTATTACCACAGGTAATATTATTCAACATAATAAATATTCTTTATTATTATTTATCTCAGTTCTTACAGAATCTACAAATAATCTTGACCACTAAGTTAAAAAAAAAGTATTAAAGAAAGGAAATTATCCATTCATATTAATTAACTGTGAATTTGTGATTGATTTTTTATTATATATTTTTTAAATTAATATTAAGAAATTATACTAATGAATTTATTTTTACAACTTTCTTAAAAAATTTAATTTTTAGATGAGGTTAAGGGTGTAAATGAGTCAAGTCGCCTCGCAATTTACTCGTGCTCGACTCGTAATAAGATCGAAATCGACTCGAACCAAATCTAGTCGAGCTTGCACAATATTTAATATTGATTCATTGTTTTTTTCATATATAAATAAAGTTATCGAGCTCGAGTCGAGTCGAGTTTGAATTTTAAACAAAAAAGAGCTAAAATATATTTAATATTTCATTTTATTAAAATAATAAAATTATTGAGTCGAATCAAGCTCGAGTTTGTCGAGTTCTTAGCCGAGTCGAGCTCGAGCTAAAAAGATCAAGCTCGGTCGAGTTCGGGTCAAGTTTCGAGCTTCGAGTATTGCTTTCGAGTCGAGTTCAAGCTTAGTATTACTCGGCTCGACTCGACTCGACTCATTTACACTCCTAAAGGTGGGGACCGAATTCTTTCATTGTATTACATTAAAAAAAGAAAAAAACTCACACAACCCATGCATCCTTGGTTCAAACCCTATTAGCAACAATTCCACTCTCATTAAATTATATACTTTTTGTGTTTGTTCAATAAATATATAATAGGAACTATTTTACCATTCTTGGTTTTGGCTCCAAACTTCCTTGGCCGTTGACCTTTTTTTCTAAATCGATCTTGATCGTCCAATCATTTGCACTAATCACTCCTTCTTCTTTTTACTTTTTTTTTTTTTACTTTTTACCCTTTTTATAATTGTACGTAATTAATTCACACCATATTATATCTTATTACCTTCACATTCTAACTCTATAAATACTCATATAATTCACATCTACCATTTATCGAATAGTGGTGGAATTCATAGTTATACCACTTCGCGATTTGGATCGTCCTCATGTTGAGCTTTTTGATCGGAGATTTTTTAAGCGATCGAATCTTGTGGTTCTTCTTTTCAGTTGTGTAGCATGTTAGTTTTTAAGTTTTCTGTCAATTGTATGTCAATCCTAAAGTTCGAATCGTCTTCAAATTTTTGTAATAGATTAGGTTTTAATTTTCCTGCGAATTGTATAAAAAAACAAAAAAATATTAGTGTTTTTATACTTCTTATCATCGAACTAAATTTAGCTCTAATATTCATCGAATTTACTTTGAAATTCATAACATAGCTCTAATATTATACATTGAAATTTATTTCAATTGTAACCTATCAACTGAAATCATAACGCAAGATCGTCGAAATAATTAGTGGAGACAATGTCTATTATGATCAAAATTAACAAAATTCCAAGACAAGTTCGAAATATGTTTCATCAAGTTAATATAGATAGTGAATCGAAAAGTAAGCACACTGAAGAACAACAAACGCAATTGGCCAACGCAGTGTATTAAACGAGACAAGGTCGAAATTTGTGTGAGAATCTCAAAGTTAAAAGAATATTAGTTCATGAAGTTATTATCACCTTTTATTTCTTATAAAAATAATAAAATAATAAATCTTGCCTACATAAAAATATATAATTGTTTATTAGGGATTCCCTAATTATATGAGATTAATTTGACTAATTAATTTTGGTCCATTAATGCACCCTTAATAATTGATGATCCATTGATTTTGATCCATAAATATACACACACAATTATAAGAGCTTACCTAATTTTGCAATACATAAAGTAATTTATGTTATTTAAACGAGAAATGTGTTAATTGCAATTTTTTTCTTATAGAATATATGTAAATCATAGTAATTAATAGTTAAATAATCCCAAAATTAAAAGCATATTAATTCTTGAAGTTATTATGACATTTTATTTCTTAATTGTGTCGTAATTTTAGTCATCAATTTATCATCTATTTATCCCTAATTTTGTCCTATAAATTATTTGAACTCAATTTTTAAATATCCATAAGAATATTAATTCACGAAGGCATTATGACCCATTTTGCAAAAACATCTTATACAAAATATTACGATGTAATCATGAAGGAAATAGTTGTACATAATCAATATTATGATTTAAAAAAAAAAACGAATGCATAGTAAAATTATGAATTTATATTGCAAAAAAAAAAAAAAGTAGTTATTGCAAGTTTTTTTATATTAATATATAGGGAAAATATATTTTTTTGTCCTTTAACTTTGATTGACTTTGATTTTCGTCCTGCTAACTTTGGACTTTTGAATTTCGTCCTATAACTTACGAAAAATTATGTTTTTTATCCTGTTACCTGTTATTATAGGTCACTTATCATGTATCAAGTTATTTTATTTTTTAAATCACTTAATTAGTGATGTAGCAGCTCATAAACATATGGAGGGGAACAAAAACCTATATTTGCAATTAATGATAATTGAAATATTAAAATGGAAATGAAATAAAATTAAAAGGATAAAAAAACCAATTTTATGATATTTAATCAATATTATTATTATTTTTTAAAATGTACTTAATTGTTAATTTATCTCTAAGAAGTTTATTTTAAAATTTATATAATTCTAACAAAATAAAATTATAACACAATTGGTAATACTCCATCTATTCCAAAGTTATTTATCTATTTTTTTCATATTTAAATTAATTTAATACTTCATCTATTAAATATGTAAAATTAATGTTTGTTTAGCAATTTTTAAATATGTAGATTGCCATCTATTCCAAACATTAATTTATAAAATACCCCAACTACCATTTTTAAATATGTAAAATTAATATTTGTTTAGCAAATATAACCAATTTTAGTAAATAGTTGATTCTGCAAGTTGCATGGAAGTCTATTTCATTTATAAAGATTTCAATCAATTTTATTTTATTCATGTCTCACATTAAATAGTTTGCATTTATATTTCCGTAATTAATTTTCTAATATGAATTCATATTTATTCATAAAATCCAACGGTCATAAAATTCATATTTGTTCATTTAGGGAATTTTATATCTCGAAAATTAAAGTCATGTAGTTGTTTAGTTGAATTATTTATATAAGTATCATGCGTTGATTTCTTATTAATTTAATATAGTTATTTTATAATAAAACTAATTAATAGTATTTTGAATGTCACGACTAAAATAATAATTTAGGAAATAGCTTATTAATTATTATGATTGTTGCACATTTTAACACATTAAGGTGTGTTTGTTTGAGGATGGGCCCATCCGGATGGGGGATGGATTTTCCCCCATCTCACCCAATTTTCGGACTTGAACATCCCATCTCATCCAAAATACACATTCACTCTCTATTATACACCTACAAACCTATTTCACATAATTCAATACCAATCACATCAATTTTATCTTACATATCAAATACATTTTATTTATCTCTTTTTCACATATATCATATATATTTTTATTTAATTTATATCAACTAATATAAAATAAGAATTAATTTTAATTATATTTTTTTTACATATTATAATATCCTATTATATATATATATATTAATTATTAATATATATAAACTATATATATATGTAATTAATTAATATTATAAATATATTTAAATTTCATTTAAGATTATTATCTTGGAGTATTACAAGACCTCTACTATTAGTAATTATTTGTGATTTAAAATTGAAAATATTTATGTATTATATATACACTGTTTTTATATTATTTATTATTAATTTAATTTATCTAAAAAAATTATTAATTATCAAGGTTATTTTTTAAAAAAAATTATGTATTACAACAAAATATAATTAATATACAATCATTCAATCATTACTCCACTAACTAATAATAATAAAATAATACATCATCATCTCCAAAAAATATTGATTTGACATAAAGTTTCATCCAGCCCTACCACTAGGGGTGGAGCAAATACCGAAAATACCGGTATACCGTACTTACCATACCGAAAAATACCGAATTTATCAAAAATTTCGGTATACCGAAAATTTCGGTACGGTATCGGTATAGAATTTTAAAATTTTCGGTATACCGGTATATACCGAAATACCGAAATATTTTCGGTATAAACCGGTATACCGAAATATTCCGGTATACCGATTATTTTCGGTATACCGAAAATATTTCAGTATCTCGGTATACCGGTATATACCATTTTGGTAATTTAATATTAAAATTTAATATTTAATTTAATTTAATTTAATTAAAATTATACTTAATTTATTTCGGTATGGACCGGTATGGCGGTATATACCGGTATGGGCGGTATACCGACACAGTCGATATTTCAGTATGGACCGGTATTTCGGTATAGATCGGTATATATCGAAATATCGGTACGGTACGGTATACCAAAATTTTCGGTACGGTATGCGGTATGCATTTTTGGTGTACCGGAATTTCGGTATACCGAAAATTTCGGTACGGTATCGGTATGTAAAAATGCATACCAAAAATTTCGGTACGGTATACGGTATGGGCGGTACGGTACGGTACGGTAAGGTATGCCACCCTTGCCTACCACATCCAATTCAAACCAAACACAAATTTACTATTCACAGGATTTGCCCCATCCACTTTTTTTCTCCATCCGGATGTGCTCCATCCACCTCAAGACGTAAACAAACACTACCTAAATGATATAAAATTTAAATGATAAACTCATTAACATATGAATATAAGTGTGCATAGAATCATCCAAAATTTAAGTATGATTTTCAAATCGAGTGCCATGATCAATCAAAATGAAAATAATTTTCTTGATAATCAGCTCAACTATTTTGGTCGAATTCAATACAATGAATTAACTAAAATTTGTAATATATATATATATATATATATATGAAGGATCGGGATCTAGATTATATCAGTAGTATAGCTATGGACTTTTGCTCAACACAGATTGGAAATTACTGAGGACATCTATAGTTTATGAGTTAATGATTAAGCCGTATTGTATCAATAGTGTCTTACGGACCTTTTTCAAAACAAACTGGCCTAAGTATTCAAGAATCTATGAATTAACCTGAAAAAGGATTTATGCCCACAAACGCATGTGCCTTCACTCGGCATAACGGCAAAAAGGCTACCCCACACGGTTAACTCATAAATCAGAAAACTTAGTTTAACAAGTTTAAACCTTAAAGACACATCTCGATATGTGTTGGATAATCTTAACTCATAAATATCAATAAAAACCTCAAACCAATCGGTCGAAACCATTCACTACATATTGATATAATCAGATTAGATCAAACAACTTATGATCTTCAAAACACATGATAGTAGGGTAATATTAAGTCAGGTCATAATTCAATACAAGTAATTTAGCCGACCATTAAGGCGGCGATTCAACAAAAATTAAAATTTAAACAGAAAAATAAATAAGCAATATACCTCTTAATGAGCCAAGGCTGAGATATTATAAAACTTAAAAGATTACAAGATTTACAAGAGAGGAGTTTAGAGAGAGAAAGAAGGGGCGAGCGTACTCCAGCGTGCCTCCTTCAGGAATGAAACACACATATTTATAGGGGAAGAACCGGACATGAACCCCGGATTTCAACCCAAAAATAAAAAGCGTGAATAGTAAAAAGTTTGAATAGTATTTTACTATTCATGAACAGTTTCTTGTCTGCTGATGTAGGCGATGACGAAATTTGATTTTGTCGTTTCTGCAGATGCATTTTGCCCGGAAATGCCCTTGAAAAATCTTGGCTTTTATATTGCTAATAAAGAAGCCTGCTTTCTGAGAAGGAATAAAGTCTTCTCGAGTCTTTCTGTTGGGCAATTGAGCCTTTTAACAAGAGGAATTCCAGTTTCAAGAGTCCTAATCTTTTTTCTGAGAACTTTGAGATAATTTTTATCAGAAATCCAGTTGTTATTTTTATCAACTGCGACATGGAAAGGGACTTGCCAAATTTGTGGATTAGTCTTAAAACGAAAAGGCCATAAATGAGTGACCCAATCTTCATCATATGGATTCATAATTCCTTTCTTTCTTTGAGTTTCTCTTTGAGAGAATTCTTCAAAAGATCAAAACTTTCCTGTAAAGAAAAATCTTGATAATCATCATTTGGATCTTGAGCATCTTGTAGATCCGACCCTGAATGCATGGTTGCATCTGATTTTGAATCAGAAAAATCTATTTCATTGAAAAGATCTTTTTTTATATGATCCATATACATATCCATAATTTTCTCTCTTGGGAGAATACCAAAATATTTCTTAGAATAATCTGAAAAAGATGGCAACATATTAGTGGCCTTTTTATCAGAAATTTTTCTGAACTCATCGATTTTGAATTTGATCCTATCGATATTTTCCTGGAGAGGTGACTCATTGGAGCCTGGGGTAATAACACTTAGGTTATTCCAGAACCTTGTCATGTGAATTCTCCATAAACAAGGAGTATTATCATTTGTGAACCCAAATTCTGGTATCCACTTCCAGACCCAAGGAATACCTGAGTCAATAAAAAATCGACATGTAGTTTTACTACTTGTATTGTGAGTAATAAGATCAGAAGAAATAATAGAATATTCTTCAAGAAGGGGTTTAACTTCTTCAGGCAAGATACTTGCCGATGCTCCAAAGGTTTCCCACCAAGAAGTGAGCCAGTTTGGAATATGATTTTTGCTGATATTATCACATATCTTTATCAGCCAAGTATGTGAATGTTTGACATTCTGGTAAAGTAGAGTTTTATAAAAACTCTGTAAATAATCCCAGTAATTGTACTGGATGGTCGTTCTAGAGACTTCATTGACCATGCTTCTTTCAGAGAAAGGTGAAATACCCCATTCTTGGATGGAGATGACTCTTTTAATAATAAATTTGGAGTAATTAATAGCCTTACTCTTGGGTGGAAAATGTTGAATTTCCACACTTCCTAAACTGGTTAGGATGGCTTCATAAAAGCCTCTGGTCTTATAAGAACCAGTAGTCCAGCTGTTGTTTGGAAAATATTTTTCCATTAAAATCCATGGGGATTCTTTGAATTTAACGTCATCTTCTTCAAGAATCAGTATTAATTCCCTCTTGGGAGAATTAAAGAAAGTATATTCCTTCTGAGCGATAGTAGCATAAGATTCTTGATCATCTGCTCTTGAGGAATTGTCCTCAACGGGTATATTTTTTCCTCTTTGTCTGAGGAATTCTTGGAATTCCTTTTGAGTGTTTTCTCCTGATGAGGAGGAACCAATACCAGAGATACTCTGGTTAATGAGGGATTTCTTCCCGTGGTAAATCGGAGGATATCCTCTTCCTCCTCTTCCTCTATAAGAGGAATGGGGACCTCTGCCAGAGTGGCTCATTTCTGCCATTAAGAAATAAATTCTCTAGTTAGAAAATCTGGAAGATGATTATCTTTCCCTTCTTTAAATATAATATCAAAATCGAAATAAGCAAGATGAGATTGCCATCGGGCAAACATCTGTTTAGAAACATTATGTTCAAAGTCTTTAGTAAGCATGAAAGTAGCAGCTCTACAATCAGTTTTAATAGTAAACTTTTGATTGTACAGATCACCTTGAAATTTAAGGGTACATTTAACGATAGCAAGGATTTCTTTGGTTATGGTAGAATAGTTCTTTTGAGCACTATTCCATTTACCAGAATAAAATCTGACAATATATTCGGTTTTATTCTCGGGATTAACCTGTTTGAGAATACCACCATACCCCAAATCTGAAGCATCAGTTTCAACAATTTTCTCCCATAAGGGATTAGCAAGCATAAGACAAGGGATATTTTTAACCTTTTCTTTAATCCTGATAACAGCTTTGGTATGTTTATCACCCCAAGGTAAATGATTCTTTTTTAGCCTATCGTATAAGATAGCTGAATCTTCAGAAAGATTTTTAATGTAAGAAGACACATAATTAAGGCTTCCTAAAAATCTTTGTAATTGCGTTTTATCAGTAATAATGTCAGGAAATTTATTACCGAACTCAATATTCCTATTAATGGGAATAATGTTTCCTTTTTCAATAAAATGTCCCAAAAATTTTATTTTTGTTTGGAATAAAACCATTTTCGGTTTTGAAATAACTAGACCATTTTTTATGACTATATTTTTGAAAATGTCAAGATGCTTAAAATGCATTTCAATGTCTTTTGAGAACACAAGAATATCATCAATATAAACAATGATAAAATTACTAAAAGGAGAAAAAATGTCATTCATAATTTGTTGAAATTCTGAAGGAGCATTTTTCAGGCCAAAAGGCATTACAGTCCATTCGTAATGTCCATTAAAGGCAGTTTTATACCTATCAGAAGGGTCAATTTGTATTTGCCAAAATCCTGATTTTAAATCAAATTTTGAAAAAATAAGGGCATTGATAAGTCTATCAAGCAGATCCTTTTTATTAGGAATAGGGTGTCTAATCCATTTTAGGACTTTATTAAGCGGTTTATAATTAATAACTAACCTGGGAACTCCGCGTTCTATCTCGGAATGTTTGTTGACATAAAAAGCTGTACAAGACCATGGGGACTTAGAGGGAGTAATAAGCTTTTTTTGTAATAAGGAAGATATTTCCTTTTTGCATAACTCTAAATATTCAGAGTTCATTTGGCAAGGTCTTGACTTAGTCGGGATTTTTGCATTAGTAAAACCATCTTCATAGGGAAGTGAAACGATATGTTTCTTTCTGTCCCAAAAGGCATTAGGAAAATCATTACAGATATCAATAGAAAATTTATTAAGAAGAAATTTTATCTTTTCTTGAAGTTTGGGGTTTTTCAACCTTTCTTCAATAGTTAAAGAATTTAGTTCTTCTTTGAGAAAATTAACTTGACTATTTTTAGAATCAATTTGATCTTGGATCAAATTAAGAACTTTATAAATTGGTTTAGTAATGAACTCAAAAGTAACAGGTTTTCCATTGTAAGTACCTGTAATTCCTCTTTCATTAATGAAAGTAAGAGGATAAATTTTATAAAGGAAAGGGAGGCCAATAATCATTTGGCTAGTAATATCTTCTGCAATTAGAAAATTATTGGGAATACAACAACCATTAACACAAACATAAGCATTTTTAAGCTTATAGTTGATTTTTAGAGATCCTCCTCCTGCATGAGAAAGAGATTGTGTAGTTTTTTCAAAAAACTTAGTGGGAATTTTTTCCATCTGTATGACACTTATGTCAGCACCGCTATCTATCATAGCAATGAAATCATCTTTATAAGAGTTATTAATAAGAAGAGAAACCTTAGTATACCACTTTTGTGATATAATCATGTTAATGTTAGACAAATGATTTTCTTCTCTGAAATCATGAGAGGCTATAGAGCTGGTATCAATGTCATCAAACTTTTCTTTTCCTTTTTCTATGAAAGAAAGCCTAGAAGAGAAGTCTAAATTCTGTTTTTGAAGAATTTTGACATTGTTTTTAAGATTATCAATCTCTTGAACTAAATCATTTATAGTGATAGGGTTATTTTTAATATTCCTAAGTTTAAGAAGTTTATCAATTTCCCCCATATTATAATAATTATTATTAACCTTATTAGAAAGGCTAGTCTTATTATCACTGGAACAGGAATCATCGAATTGTTCAATAATTTTATTTCTTAAACTAGGGTCTTTAACCTGTTTAAGAAATTCAAGAATATGATTATCAGTTAAGACATTAATATTCATGTCTTGAAATTGACTCATAAGCTTATAGAACTCATCATCAGTTTTGATGCTATCAGTATCATTGATACAATTAAGACAAGGTTTACCAAGAGCGCAATTATCACACTCAACTTTGTCAGACAGAGATGAAATATCATCATAAGAATTTCCAGAAGAGTCTGTAAAAGATTCATTAGAATCAATCTCGTTTTCAGAATTCATGACGATTTTGAAAAGAGTTTCTTTTAAGTCATCACTAATATCAAGATTTTTAATCTTGTCTTTAGCATAACATTGGTTAGCATAATGACCATTTTTGCCACATTTATGACAAACGATTTTATCAAGGTATTTTTTATTTTTAAAAAAAAAATTCTTATTTTTATTACGAGTTTGATCATAATAGTTTTCTTTCTTCTGTTTATAATCAGAATGTCTTTTTCTTTTTCTAAAATTAGATTTATTAGGAAAATCTTTTTTATGAACTCTTTTTGGGTTAGGATTGTCTAAACCAAATTGATCACAAAAATGACCTAATTGTTTTCTTTCTAAAAGATTATCTTTTTTGATTTGATTACGCAATTTGATTTCATTACAAAGATTTAATCCTTCTTGTACACAAATACTTATGATTTGACCAAAAGTGTAAGACTCATAAGAAATAGAGTCAGAGTCTTTTCGAAGAACTTTTTTAATTCTTTCAGCAAATAAATAAGGAAGACCATCAACAAATTTATTCTTCCAAATATCCTGGTTACAATCAGGAATATCATAGATACGAGACAGAAAAGTATCTTTGTACCATCTGAAATCAGTAAGGGTTTTACACTTCATTTTTAAAAGAAGAGTTTTGGTGTTTTCAGATTTATTGGTAAATCTACCAGTAAAATGTTCTAAAATAGTAAGAACAAGAGAATAAACAGCATTGGATTTAGTCTCACCATCTTCGATTTTAACAGAAGAAAATATTTCCTGTTTGTTTAGGGGACTTAGATAATTGTCCCACCAACCCTTCAGTTGGCCTGTAAAACCAACGGTGATAGCCTGAGCAGTTTGAATATCATTATTACCACTAATTCTACAGGCAGAGCTATACATAAGCATACGATGGCATTGAGTAAAAATATGCTTATCAGCACCACCATCAATGTTCCATTCATAAATACTTTTCCCCGAATAAGAGGTAGTAAAGTAATTTTCTTGTTCCTCATGGAGAACATCCATAAGAGTTGGTCTCTTATAATAGTATTTGGACAAATTTGGCTTGTCAGCCCATTTAATTTTATTCAAACTATCAGTTTTACTAGATTCAATAGAATTCTTTTCAAAGTCATTATCAAGAGTAGAAATATTGAGTTTTTCAAACTTATGACTTATGATTTTTTCAAAATCTGAAACAGAAGCTTCAATATTGAAATCTTTTATTTCAATAGGAGATTGTATGGAAGAAGCAGTTTTAATGATAAAATTTTTATTATCATTTTCTTTTAAAACATCGACCTTAGTCTGTATTTCTGTTTGAGAAATAATTTTATCAATCTTACTGTGTAAAGAAATAATTTCTTCACCTAAATTAGAGAGGTAAAGATTACAGAAATTATTTTGTTCAATCATTTGATTAATATGTTTTACAGTAATTTGTAAAACATCTTTTTCAAGAATCGTGGTAAATGGGAGGAAATTAAAAATCCTACCTCCCTTTTCAATTTGAAAAGGAACATGGGGAGGGTGAACAGATTTTTGTGTTTCTCCCGAGACGATCTTATAATCTCGTTCGATAACAGAAATATGATTTATATAAAAGGTTTTGATAAACCAAGGAACATAATAAGTAATTTCATTATGTTGTTCACAGAATTTATAAAAACTGTTAACAAAATAATCTAATTCTTCTTTTGGAAAAGAACTAAAATACCAAGTTCGAAATTTTTCCCATTTGGGAT
>JAPKLY010000004.1:2047250-2117271 GCA_026898435.1 Prunella vulgaris
CATGAAATCACAATAAAATTGGACAATAAAAGCACACTACAATCATGTAATTTTCACCCGAATCAACTTCCGTATTATTACTTTAACACTCGTAGTCATTTTTAAAATTAAAATTTGAATTTGAATTAGTCATATATTCAGATTTTTATACATATTCGTAATTTGAATTTGAATTTGAATTAGTCATGTATTCATTTTTTACACATATTTGGATTTTAATTCCTTTCATATTCTAGAACAATTAGACATACATTCAGATTCTTCAATTCAGAACAATTAGTCATATATTAAATTTTTTTTACACATATTTGAATTTTAATTTTGAAAAATTGTGAATACTACTAATTTTGAAAAATGAATACAAAGCGCAAAATTGTGAATACTACTAATTTGTTGTTGAATATTCAAATTTGATTTTTTAAAATTATGAATACCACTAATTTTAAGTTGAATATTCGTATTCAGATTTCAAAAAATTCATTTTTATTTATTTTTTTGGCCCAAACAAAAAAATAAAATCAGCCCAATTAAACTTATTTCCTAATTAATTAAATTGGATATGCGGGAGTAAGGTTGTTGACCAAAAAATTAAAAGTAAATAGGATAAAAATTCTAAATGAACAGCACACACAACAATACTAATTTATTGTTGAATATTCGTATTCGAATTTCAAAAAATTCATTTTTTTTATTTCCATATATATTAAAAATCAAAATGTGAATACTTCTAATTTATTTCCATATATATTCAAATTTCGTTTTGTAAATACTACTAATTTGTTGTTGAATATTCAATTTCTAATTTCGAATAACTGTTGCAGACTAAAAAAAAAATCTTGAATACAATATTCAAATTTAAATTGGGATGATTTAATTGATGAATTATTAATTAAACCCACATTGTGAATTAATATGACTAATTATGTGATTTGGAAACCCATAGTTATTGCTTATTTTTTCGGCACAAAATAATTTAATTGTGGCCCATTGTTGTTAGTAATTGCAAGGCCCGTGATCCCTATTTCAAATTGATGTGCTAGTTCTTTGACTCATTCACGTATGCATTATATACGTGGCCTTCTTCCCCTCCTCACAACTCTCAATACCCAACTACCCACCATTAAGCATACAAACTCCCTGGAACTCCCCTGCTTCAAAATCCATCGCATACAATCTCAGATATAAACTCCCAGATAAGGCCCGTTGATGTATAATTACGCCCTGCAAAATGCGAAACATGGAAAGTATCACACATTACAAATAACACATTTAACATACACATTTCTGCGAAAAAATTACAGCATTTCAAGAAATTGTTTTTTTTTTTTACCACACACTTTTCTGCACAAAAAATTGCAGCATTTCAGCTCTACTAATCAAGAGTAATTAGCTTCATAACATACATTCAAGCAAGAAATTGGCATATTCTCCTTCTCCAACAATGACAATTTCAAGCAAACAAATCATTAAAAACCATTAATAACTTCATTGAAGACTCACCATCACTAGGATTATTATATCCCTGTGAAATTCCGATTACAAAAATAAAAACAAAACACAGCAGGATCCCCAAATTGAAGCAACTCATAGTAGATCTGCGCCCACCAATTCGTCCAAAACACAACCCCTCTTCTTCAATCTTCTCTTTCTCGGAATAAACACTCTGCATAGCCAATACAAAAAACACCCCCAATCTGCGTCGGATGGTGCCTTCGGTGGATCTGAGATGGGGGTCAGAGTTCGACGTCTTCGTGACGAAAATCATCGCCATTCAACATCTCCCCATGAAATTGGACACAGCCCACGCTCCACTCGCCGGAAAAGAAGCCACAACGCCGGAAAGCCCCTGTTTGATGCCGGAAATGAGCCGTCGCCTCGGGCCCACCTAGCTTCACCGTCGCACAGCTCGCCGGAAACAGCGACGCCTAGAGATGTTAAACGGGCCGCGGACTGGCCGGCTGGCCCGTTTAACCCTATTTTTTACAGAGTTAGGTCCGAGTATATGGCGGCCCGTATAAAACTAGGCCTTTTTGGCCCGGACCGGTTAGCCCGTCAGTTAACCGGGATGGCCCGGTAGCCCGGTTTTTTTAATTAAATTAAATAATTAATATATAATATAAGTTAATTAAATTGAAAAGTGATTGTAGACTGTGGAGGTGTGGGCCGTGGGCCTGTGTACTGTGGCTGTGGGCTGACCTGATTTCTCCTCACTTGTGTTACGTAATTGTAAAGTTTATTAATTATATTTTTATTAATTATTAATTACTAATTCATTATTAACTACTTAACTACATATTAAAATATAAAATAAGTAAATAAGTTAGATCTCAATTAATTCAAAATTTTTAGGGATGTGTGAACTTTAGTTATTAAATCATTAGTTCTATTTTATATTAAATTTTAAATTTGTGAAAAAAATTTACCCCGAGCCCGTTAGTGGCCCGTTTAGCCCGCGGACCGCTAGGGTTAGGGTTAGGTCCGAGCATATAGCGGCCCGTTAAGGATGAACCGCTAAGGCCCGGGACCGTTTAGGCCCGGAGCCCTGTAGGGTTAAGGCCAGCCCGTTTAACATCTCTGCCGACGCCACATCGCCACCACCCCAATTTGCCGGATACGAACATCTTCATCGCTTGACATGCATGTTTCTCTTCTCCCCATATCCCCCAAAACTGCAGCTTAACGATAAAAAATTCACAATTAGACTTCCGATTACATAGTCGAGAACATATTATTCAATTTCCCGCACAAGAAACACTCATATTCAGTATCATACCACCGTAATCATGAATACTGTGTCGTAACTCACCGTCGAATAAATTTTCCGGTCGAATATCTCTCGGATTCTTCAATTTCCGGTCGAATATACGTCTTTCTGCTCTCGAAGATAAAGTCGGTCTTGATGAAAAAAAAAACACCCCCACCTCCTATAATGATCCGGACGGTTTTCAAATTTTGAAATTGGTCTACACAATATAGAGAGAGGTGGAGGAGTGATTTGATTTTCTCAGCTACAAAGCTATACATTAGCTACCTTTTTTTGCATTGGAAAATGAACTCTACCAACTTAGGAAGTGTAATGGCCCACCAAGTGTTGCACTTTGGAAAATATTTTTTTTAGTATTCCATTGTGTAATAGCACCATTGTAATTGTTGTAGTTTGTAACCCACCCTAAAAGTTAAATATTATTTTTTAATGCTGTCCATATTTAGCTAACTTTTTTTTTTGTCAAGTAAATTATAAGTTGAAATTTCAAAATATTTTTAGAAAACTCTTTTCAATTAACAACATTGACTCGATACAATGAATATCATATTTTGACCTATACCTCAACGAATATCATAGTATAATAAATTATTTACTAAAATAAATATGCTCTCAATAAATTTGCTTTTATATTTGCATATATAATTTGCTTTTGTTTTGCTTTTGATTTGCTTTATTTAATTAGCTTTATATTTGCGTCTATTATTTGTTTTTATTTTCTATCGTTTTTTTAATTTTCAATCAATAAATAAATTTTTAATTTGCTTTAAATTTGCGTCTATAATTTACTTTTAATTTGCTTTCGTTTTTTTATTTTACTATCAATAAATATATCATCAATTTACATTTAATTGATATTATTTTTTAATGCTGTCCATATTTAGCTAGCTTTTTTTTTTTTGTCAAGTCAATTATAAATTGAAACTTCAAAATATTTTTAGAAAACTCTTTTCAATTAACAACATTGACTCGATACAATGAATATCATATTTTGACCTATACCTCAACAAATATCATAGTATAATAAATTATTTACTAAAATAAATATGCTCTCAATAAAATTGCTTTTAAATTTGCATATATAATTTGCTTTTGATTTGCTTTATTTAATTAGCTTTATATTTTCGTCTATTATTTGTTTTTATTTTGCTTTTTATTTTCTATCATTTTTTTAAATTTTCAATCAATAAATAAAATTTTAATTTGCTTTAAATTTGCGTCTATAATTTGCTTTAGTTTTTTTATTTTACTATCAATAAATATGTCATCAATTTGCATTTAATTGATATTCATTTATAAAAGTTAAATATTGTTATTTTATTGTGTCCATATTTAATTAGCTAGCTTTTTTTTTTTGTCAAGTCAATTATAAATTGAAACTTCAAAATATTTTAGGAAATTCTTTTCAATTAACAAGATAGACTCGATACAATGAATATCATGAAAACATAAGAAATCAACACATAATGCACAAATAAACTGAATTTAAAAATGCAACAAAAAATTTCAAAAATAGAAAACCAAACATATGCATCAAATTCAAAAAATCAAATTCAAAGTTTTCAATTCATAATTTTTATTTTTCGAATGAATTAGCACAATCCAAAATTAAATCAATATTAAATCCAATCTCGGAATTGCTCATAAAATTCATATTTGCAATCATATTATAAATATTGTAAAATTATAAACATGATTTTGTTACCATCTAAATATCTATATTTTTAGCAGAATGAACCATTAATAAAATTAGAATAATATTGATATGTAATTATAAAAGTTAGAAATATTGATTCAATTTATCACATTTAATTTTTTATAAATACTATGTTTTTTTTTCTTTAAATATAGGCATTTATTCTACTTTCTTCAGTCCGCTGTCTAGACATTCAACTCTGTTCCGTGGTCCGTCCGCCGTTCCTTCAGTTTTTTAAGGTATATTACGTAAACAATATATTAGAATCTTAATATTAGGTTCCGATATTTAGTATCGGAATGCTAGACGTAAACAATTCACGTGTATGGATTAAACAATTCCAAACAAATATATTACGTAATATTGTTTACGATATTATATGAATATAATTTGTTCAATATAATATCGTAATATTATATGAATATAATCTTCATGCTCATTGTTTACGTAATATTGAATCCATACACGTGAATTGATTAAACAATTTTAAACAAATATATTACGTTAAAAACTATGTTTGCTTCTAATATATTGTTTACGTAATATTGAATCAAACTATTGTTTACGTAATATTAGAATCTTAATATTAGGTTCCGATATTAGGTTCAAATATTTTTTTGGGTGTTTGCTTCACATAGTTTTTTAATAGTGAAGATTTTTTTATGTGTGTTAATACTAATATTTTGTATTTTTTGTCTTTAATATAAGTATTTTAATTATTTTCAATTATGCGTGATTTTCTATGAATACGTTATTATTTAAAGTTTTGTGTGGCTATTCTCTTAATATACTCTTATTTTCAAATTTTATAATTTTTTTTTTATAAAAATGTGTTATGTTGTACACTAATTACATCTGAGTAAGAATAGAGTGTATTTTGATATTCTTTGAATACCGTATTTGAGGAATTATGCCATATTCATAATAAACTTATATGTTACGTTAACAATATATTAATATATTACGTTAAAAAATTTATTAGATATATTACGTTAACAATATTTTAATAATGCTAATATTTTTCATGAAAAAAAATTATAAAATAGTTTTTTAACAGAAGAATATAAAACATCTCACTATTTAAAAATTTAATCACGTGAAATGACATTCTGATATGTGCACTCATGTCTTATTTAATTTCTACTAATTTCACTAATTAATTTTAATATTATTATCAAATTAATAAAAACATGTGTATTTTTTAATGTTGATTAATATTTTTTTTTACAGATTCATTAATAATGGGAAGTCTCTATCAACTAGGAGAAAGACATATGTATTACATTTCTTATTCTTTTTTTACTTATCTTTTTTTTTTTCATTTTAATCATTTTATTTTAATTTATTTGTAAGGTAATGATGTCTTAGTTACAAAGATGGATCTTCTTGGATATATTTCGAATAGTTTAATGCTCTCTAAATTCCGATTTTATCTGGAATTTGAGGAGTCGAAAAAGTATGAGAATATTGTAAGCATTTATTTAATTATTTTATTTCGTTGAATATATTTGTTTATTCTTTATTTTTTTATTTTTTTTATTTTTAGTTTACTAACTCTTTTCATTTTTTTTTAAATTGTTATAGTTGCTGCCGCTGGGATCCCACAGATTTTTTGCCCATTATACATCATAATCATGAAGTGAATTTAATTCAACGTGCAAATGGATCGTTCCCGTGTCTATAAACATGATGTTAAGTTTATATTTAATGAAGGGGCATGGTTTTTAAAATTTGTTCTTGGTTTTTTTTTTAATATTAAACCTGGAGACCTCATTTTTTTGGAAGAAGGGAATGGTATTGAATTCACTTTCGTGTTGTTCAATGGTTCAGATGGTTGCATTAAGGAACAGTTTGGTGAATGTCTGCTCAACTTTCCAGTAAAAATTTTGGGTAAAACTTTTCAATTCATTTCAATTTTATTAATTGATATAATTTAGTTTCTAAGATCCATTTTATTCTAGCTAATATTTGCCTTTAATAATATTAGATTTTTTAACAAATATTTCAGGTATAGAAAGATTTCATAGAATTATACCTGAATGTGTTGTTGAATTTTCTGATTATATTGTAAGTATATCAATTCTTTTCTGATCAGTTAATTGTTCATTTTTTGTTAATATTTTATATTTTATTGTTAACAATTTTAATTTTCTAATCTATTTTTTAGGTCATTCCAAATCTGATTGTCGAATTATTTGGAGATACATTACCAAAAGAGTTATTTATCAACACTCGAAATAATAGACATCACATTTTTTCTCACTCCTTTTTATCTGGCTATTTGCATTAAACATTAACACGAAATGAGTTTGTGTACAAGCACCGGAGATCAAGAGTAAAGTTAAATTTTTAACTTGATTGTTTGATGGGTTTGACACATTTTTTGTAAATGTGTATATGAATTCCAAATGTGAAATTGATTCTTTATCTGCAGATGAGGTTGATGATTTATTCATGGTAAATACCAAAATAATTTTTTTTATTATTAATTTTGTTTAATTACTTTATTATAATTGTAATAATTAATTTGTTATTCTTTTAAATTTTTTTGGAATCTGAAGCATTGCCATTGGACGTATCTTCATCTGCTTATGAGGTTGTTATTGTAATTTAATTATTCTTTTTATGGCGTATTTAAAGATTATATTATTTTAGTTTAAAATTTTGTATTAGAATTATTAATATAACTATATTTTTGCTTTTATATTATTATCTTAAAGTTTATTATTTATTTAGTCATATTATTTATTATTAGTTATTTTACTTTTTTTTAATTATAATATTTTATTGTTGTAATGAAGGATGTTGCAAGTAGATCTAGCATTGTGACATCAATGTTTGTTCGAAAACTTACTTCTTCCGATATAAGCAAAGCGAGATTGGTAAGTGTGAATCTACTGTACTTTTTAATATATTTTTATTAATTATAACTATAAAAATATATTTTTACATTAATTTATTTTATTTTTATTTTAAAATTTGATCGCAGCCAATACCTTATGCATTTTGGAATCAACACATCAAGAGAGTTTATCAATTTTATCCAAAGGCAGAAGTTACTAATGATAGAAGAATGTGGACAGTTTCTATCAAGGATGAGGGTCGGTGTGTTTTCTTCTCTGCTGGGTTCAAAAAAGTTATTACTGATTTGAATCTTAAGATTGGAAGTGTTGTTGAGGTCAAGATTATTGAATCTGGACCTTTTGTCTTTCAATTAATCTGTAAAGATTAATTACTATGTGGTATCCTGTCATAATTATTTATGTATGTTTTTAAATTTGTTGAATATTCCTATATTTTTAAGATCTTAATATTATCGTATTGTTGTAAGTATATTTCGCCTTGTGAAGCTGCTTGGAGATTATTTGGTTTTGAAATTAACTACAGGAATCCGTCTGTTGAACGTTTGGCATTCCATCTACCATAACAACATAATGTAGTGTTCAGGGACAATGATTCTTTGCATTCTGTTTTGGACAGACCGAGTGTGAATACTAGCATGTTTTTAGCTTGGTTTGAGTTGAATAAGCATTCTGATGCTGCTGCTAAGTTGACATATGCTCAAATTCCTCAGTTTTTTGTTTTTAAAAGCAAATCAAGGAAGTGGGAACCAAGACACATGGGTTTTCAGTTGGTCGTATTTCTTATGTACCACCTGGTACTGGTGAGGCATATTATCTGAGGATTCTGTTGAACGTTGTCACTGTACCTACGTGTTTTGATGATATCAAAAAATTTAGAGGAACAGTTTATCCCACATTTGGTGATGCTTGCTTTGCTAGAGGGTTGTTGGACGATGATAGAGAGTATGTTGATGGACTAGAACAGGCTAGCTTATGGGCATCTGCATCTTCGATGAGATCTCTATCTGTTGCTCTTCTCAATTTCGGGTCTCTAAATAATCTGGGTGAAATATGGGATAAGTGTTGGAAATATTTGTCTGATGATATTTTGTACAAGAGAAGAAAAATAATGCGTTATCCATGTATTTTTTTTTTAAAATAAAATTTATTTCAATTTAATTCCCCCCGCAAAATTATATCTTTCTCAATTTCCTTATTCTTCCCTAAAAAAATTTATTGCATGATTTATTGTTTAGGCGTTTTATATAATCAATCATTTATATTAAGTGTTTTGAAAGAAAAAATTCCTTTTTATATATGTTGTTGTGTATTTTTCATTTATATATATTATTTGTAATTGTTTAGTATATTATTAAAAAAATATAATTTAATAATTTATGTAAGATTTTTTAAATCTTCGTATTTTTCTAGAGTTGAGAATGTCGGATGATGCGATCAAGAACTGTTGTCTTTTGGAAATCGATAATATGTTACGTTCTCTTGGTAAGAGTTTGCATGACTTTAATGGTGTGCCTGTGGCAGTTGCTGATACCAGTATAGCATCCCGTAATAGGATGATTTTGGCTGAGTTATCGTATAATAGAGCTGACCTGAGATTGGAGTATGAAGTTTTGCTATGGAGATTGAATGATGAACAACGTTTTATTTTTGATAAAATAATTACATCTGTGTCGTCGGATTTTGGTGGAGTATTTTTTGTGTACGGTTATGGAGGTACTGGGAAAACATTTTTGTGGAGAACACTATCTTCTAGATTACAATCTGAAGGTGAGATTGCATTGAATGTAGCATCGAGTGGCATAGCATCTCTTTTACTTCCTGGTGGACGTACATCGCATTCTAGGTTTTGCATTCCAATCAATTGTCTGGAAGATTCTACGTGTAACATCAAACAAGGTAGTCATCTTGCTGAACTTTTGATTAAGTGCAAGCTCATAATATGGGATGAAGCTCCAATGACTCACAAGCATTGTATTAAGCATTAGATACATCATTGAGAGATATCATGCAGCTCTCTGATCCATCGCGCTGTGAAATACCATTTGGTGGAAAAACAATTGTTTTTTGGGGAGATTTTCGAGAGATATTGCCTGTCATTCCAAAAGGAAGGAGACAAGACATTGTACATGTCACTATCAATTCATCTGATTGTGGAATGCATGCACTGTTTTGAAGTTGAGAAGGAACATGAGGTTGATGCATTTCGATTCGACTCAGGGGATGAACGAAATGAAATTATTTTCGGAATGGATCGAATCAGTTGGTGATGGAAGTATAGGGACAAAAATTGATTATGTTCAGATATTATCGTCCCTGATGATATTTTGTTGAAATGTGGTGATGATCCACTTGCTTCTATAGTTGATTGTATTTATCTTGATTTTAAATCGAGGATGTGCAATCACGAATTTTTACAGGACAGAGCTATACTTGCCCCGACACTTGACGCTGTTAAATCTATTTAAAACTACATGGTTCGGTTTAATAAAAAGGAGTCTCGCAAGTATCTCAGTTCCGATAGTCTTTGCAGGTCTGATTCTAATTTTGATTCTCTTGCTGATGTTCATACTTCTGAGTTCCTCAATACTTTGAAATTTTCCGGTGTGCCCGACCATGAACCTAATCTCAAAGTTGGAACTCTTGTTATGTTGTTGAGAAATATAGATCATTTGAGGGGATTATGTAACGGAACCAGGTAATCTTTTTATTTTTAATTAAATTTATTTTTTACAAATATTTACCATTTCTTTTAAGATTAATTTTATAATAAATTTTTTATTGTAGGTTGGTTGTCATTAGTTTGAGTGATAGATTGATAGAAGGTAAAGTTCTTACTGGCAGCAGCGCTGGTGAACTAGCATTGATACCTAGATTGTCACTGACTCCTTCCGATACTAGGTTACCGTTCAAGTTTACACGCAGACAATTCCCGTTGATTGTTTCGTATGCTATGTCAATAAATAAAAGTCAAGGACAATCATTTTCTCATGTTTGAGTAATTCTTAAGAAACCAGTGTTTAGCCATGGCCAGCTTTATGTCGCAGTTTCGAGGGTTACTAGTCGACGTGGTTTGAGGATTATGTTGTGTAATAATGGCAGTTCCGAACATAATACAACAAAGAATGTTGTATTTCAAGAAGTGTTCCGAAATTTTTAAATTTTTTGAATTATTTTATGATTTGTTTTTTTTCTACATTATTTTTCGTTTAAACTTTGAATGCTATTTTATTTAACAAATGGTTGTTGTCATTTTACTTTTATTTAGGAAAATAAAACAAGCTGCTATACGTGTGTTTAAAGAAAATGGGAATCACTTGTGCTTAATAAGTATTGTTTTAAAAAAAAAATTGTGAAATGGTAATGGGAGAATTTAAGTTTTAGGATATTTTTGCAGTTGAACTTTGAGGATGACAATAAATATTAAAAATTTTATTTAGACTAATATATTTTTTTATTAAAAAAAGATTTTATAATTGTTAAGTTATCAATTAATATCTAAAAGATTAATTATAATATACCAATTAAAGTGATACTAAAAGTATATAATAATCCGTCCGTCCAAAAGTCGTTTATCCCTTTGATTTTGTCAAGATTTATTAATGTGGTAGTTATTTATTAGTATTTTTAAAGTGATAAAGTGAATTTTGATTGAGTATTTAGAAGTTCATATTTTTTTATTATTGAAGTAGATGAATTTTTTTGTGTAAAAATAATGCCATGATATGTAATTTGAAGATGTTTGAGAGAGATAGTGGAAAATGGTGTAATTTCTTCATGAATTTTATGAAAATGGGTAAATAAGTTTGGGACGGACCTTTTTAAAAAAAATAGGTAAATAACTTTGGAATGAATTGAGTATTAAATTAATTTAAATATGTAAAAACTAATAACTTCCGTGCAACGCATGGGTTGGCAAAACACTAGTTCTCTATAATGGGGACATAATTCTTTCAATAATGTATTTTGTTAGGCTTTTTAAGCCCATATAAGATTCTTTTATTAATAGTATGCTGCTTGGTAAGTTGCATTGTTTTCAATTCAATCTGTCTTAACATAACGAGTTATGCTGACCCGGTAATATAGTAGGCAAAAACACTATATGAGTCTATACTAATTATTCGACCATTTCTCTCATACAAATTTATTACGTGCCTTTTTATTAGAGATGTTAAACGGGTCAGCCCTAACGGGCTTTGGGCTAAACGGGTTAGGACCTTATCCGGTTCATTCTTAACGTCAAATATTTGAGACATAACCCTAATCCTAGCGGTCCTCGGGCTAAACGGGTCATGTCACAAAAAATTTAAAAAATCTAAATTTTAACACATAATCTAAAATAATTGTCATAAAGTGTTAATTTTAAACTAGAACCTAAACATTGTTCATAATTTCATTAAAATTAATAAAAATAGTTTAACATAATTACAAAAGTTCAAACATCAACACTTAAATACTTAAAAGTTCATTGGTATTTAAAAGTTCAAATATAAATACTTAAAATTAATATAACACCTAAATAGAAATTGGAGATAACTTCAATTAATAATAATAATAACTAATAAGTATATTATATATTTAATATATATATATATATAAAATAAACAAATTATGCGGGCTAGCGGGCGGGCTCGGTTAACCGACGGGCTAATAGGGCCGGGTCAAAAAGTCTGAATTTAACGGGTCAATGAAAACATGACCCTAGCCCTGCATTTTTCAGGGTTAAACGGGCTGGCCCTATTAGCCCAGTCCAAATTAACATCTCTACTTTTTATGTCTTATATAGTCTTACCTCATAATTAATAGTACCATTTACCAATCAACATATTAAAATAATAGACACTTTAGTACATCCTACCAATCAATCATAATTAAATATTTATCTCCTTTTTCATACTAAAATAATATCCATAATATTATACCCCTTAATTTGATCATCCCACCAAGCATCACTAAGTATATAAATTTAGTCATTTTTGCTTGAGACAATCTCAAAATATATATTTCTCAAGACAAAGGAAGCAAGCAGTACTCCACTTATCAACACAAGAGTGTGTTTTGTTAGGGAGGATTGTGGATGGGATGGGGGATGGGGGATGGAGGTGAAAAATATTAATAAGGGTAATTCATGAGTAGTAAAACTATGTTTTGTTAGAAATAGAAACGATTGGTGGATAAAATTTTATATATATTATTATTGTTAGTTAGTAAAGTAATGATACGAATGATTGTGTTAGTAAATTATATATTATTTTATTATAATTAGTGAGTGTGACAATGATTGAGTAATAATAAATAACTTTATTATTTTGTTTTCTCATAAATTAACATAATATAATCTTATAATTAATAAAATAGAGTGGGATGAATATTTGAACGTGCACATACGAAATAAAATGGGATGAATGATGTACACATCCACATTCGAATGTGTGCATCTCTAACCAAATACACCTTAAATACCACATTGAAAATAAATAAAAATAGTAAAAATGCACGAAAATATCCATTTTGAAGAGGATATTTTATTTTTTGCTCTCTCTCAAAGAAAACTATTTTTTGCCCAATGTGATCATAAAAAGCTGATCCAAATAAGATGGGAAAAAAAAATTCTGTAAAAAAAGAGCAAAAAACAAATGTCCTAATCAAAAAAGGGTTTTGCACAATAGTCTCGGTGATAATAAAGCAAAAATAAATTTACAAAATTCATCAAAACAATAATTTCGGTGAGAATTTAATGCACAAGTTTACATAGCTCAGCAAAAGTACTTTCACATACGTCCAATGTCTATAAAAGTAAACCACGTTTTCATCATTTTTGACGTTTTGATAAATAATGTCCTTTGAATAATGGCATGCACGTTAAGGCACATGATATCTACTTCTGCAATTCAGACCCCCTAGTGATAAGGAGAAAAAGTCATGTGAGATCAAATTACATAAATTAATATTTATTTTTTATAATATAATAATAAATTATGGACATATTCAATTTAATTCTCTACAGAATTGGTAATTGTCCCTTTTTTACGAGGTTAATCTATATAGAATTGGTAATTGTCTTTTTATTTACCTTATTTTTATTCTCATTTCTGTGCAATTAACAATATCAAGCACTAGTAATTAAAATAACTTATCATTCATTTTCATCCTGTACATATCGATTTCGTATTTATTCTATTACAAAGAGTACGTTGCACGAAAGGCTTGCAAGCAGTGCCAAAATTACAAATTGTATAATCGGGTATGTGTTCTGATAGTCTCTGATATATTGGCAAGATTAAGACATATTATAGATAATTCTAGTTATAACATCAGTTAAAATTCAAAATTAACGCAACTAGTTTTGCCTGATTTATTCCTAAGGGTCCATTTGGTAGAATGAATAAGCCTCATATTATTGATTCTTATCTTGACTCAAAGTTATTTGATAGACTATATAAAAATAATATTAATCAGTTTTTATAAGTCCGATCTGGTTAAAAAAAGGGCTATATTGCACTACTTTCACTATTTACAATATAATAATTTATCTCATTTTCCTCCCCTAACAATTTTTATTCTTATATATCTACATATTACACCATATCAAGTAAAATTTCTATTTCTCTCTCTATATATTACAACCTACCAAGTGAGATTACTTTTTAAAATTAATTTTGTGTAACTTTATTATTACACCATATCAAATAATATAATATGAACTTTAAATATAAAATTTATAACACCTATTAATGTTAGACGAATTTCCAAATAACCAGTATCACCCTTTTCTCACTATTTCATAGACAAAATGCAAAATATATAGTGAATTTACTAATATTTGGAGACCATAACCCTACTTATAATAATAAATTATTCTTTATTTTTAATTTGATCTCTCAAAAAATTAAAAATCACATAATGATATACATAAAATTTACAAAAGCTCATAACTTAAACTTTAATGAATCACTTTAATTGGGCTCCTTAAAACAACTTTACATATTTAATTTAACAGGTGAAAGTCCAATAAGTTGAACATTTTCAATAGAATCCTCTATCTTTCTTTTTAAAAAAAAAAAATCAAATATAAGAAAATAAAACGAGGGAAAATGTAAATTCGATAAGTGGTCCAAATTATTGATGGGGTTATTGTACCTAAAGCCATTAATTTGGCTTTTAAATTATTTTAGTTGTAAATAATGGGCAAGCATGAGCTCGCGTACGTAGGTGTATTTGATCATAAGGGGGAGATAATGTATTAACTAAACATAATATGTTAAAGAAAATATTATGAAATTTATGTACCAAATGATACTCTAACGCTTACACAAAATACCAACTAAACAAACATATACAAATCAAAGAATTAATACACCAAGCACGAAAAGGAAAGCACGAAGAAGGAAAAAAAAAAAAAAACAGATTCATTACCACCACGTCAATTTTAAAATAGTATGTATTTGATATTTATGATTCTTTAGTCAAGCTCCAGTATGTTTTGTCAAATAATATTCATGATATCTTCTATATGTGTTCAGCAGTGCTTTAAAGTGTTATACCATATACTTAGGAGATGTTTGGTTTCCTAGATAGAATTGATTGCGTATGATAGAATTTTAATAAATTGTATTGATTGCAATCCTAATTTTAAAATAGCATGTGTTTAGTATTTATGATTGCTTTCTTAAAATTAATCTGATGTAATAATTGGGATCAAGTTATCCCTTTTTTTGTAGGATTAGGTTGAATTCAAATATCGGGCCAGGATTTAATCTTGAGCTCAAATTCTAGAAACCAAACACAATTTTATTTAGGATTAGAGACTTAATCCACCCTAATCTATGAAACAAAAAGCCCCCTTAATGTATAATAATAGTACAATATACTCCCTCCGTCCCACTATATGCTGCTCATTTTGCTATTTTCGTCTGTTTCATTATATATTTCTCATTTATTTTTTTAAACTAATATTCGCTTTTTTATTATTATTTTCATTATTTTTATACTATTTCTATTATTTTCTTCATTTTTTCTATCAGATTAATTATATTTTTATTTTTATCTTAATTCATGTGCCAGAATCAACAAACAACTTATATCGGAACAAAGAGAGTACTAAGATAGGTGGTACAACTTGAAAAAGGAAAAAAAATTCAAGTGTAATTTTAAGACATGTATTTACTAAAAAAATATAATTATTTATAATGACTACTGAGTAATTGCCCATTGTCCTGCAAGTGATCTGTGATAACAATAAATAATTTTTAAAATGCACATGAACTGCATTATTATCTTAATAAATAAAAAATTACTCAATTTAAGGGTATTGGGTAAAAAACAAGGGGGATCAAAGTCGTGTAATTTTCCAAAACGTACTATAACTTCAACCCCAAAATCTTCTATTAATAAATTTTACTCCCCCCGTCTATGAAAATTGGACTACCCTTATTGTGCACGGTTATTAAGAAAAATAGATGTTGATTTGTAAAAGTGGGTGTATTAGTATAAAAAATATATTTAATTATTAAAAAGTAATTGATGTGATGTGTAAAAGTGAGTATATGTGTATAAAAAATAAAAATAATGATTGTAAGTTTTCCATTTTAGGTAAGTAGACCATTTATTGTGGACGACTATTTAAGGCAACGTGGACCATTTATCGTGGACGGAGGGAGTATAATATTTCCCCGAACTTATCCCCTTTTTCACAATTAACATGAAATTTAATGAAAATAAATATTATATTATAATAATAGATAAATAATAAAAAATAGAAATACTATGAGATTCAATTAAATTTTTTAAATATAGATTATTTTAAATAAAAAAGACAAGAAAATTCTGTAAACAAACAAACAAATAAAAACGGGAAATACTTTTTGGACGAAATCGCATCCGTAATATAATTGGATATGTTGGAATGAATCACGTGTATGACACGTTGGACTGACTCGGATTTTAATCCACCTCAACGCCCAATCGCACCTACTCTACCAATCTACTCACTCTCATATCATCGTCTTCATCTCTCTCTGACTCTCTCTATATAGTCTATAAATACACACATATACTCTTTTACGTATCACCAAAAAGCACTTATAACACTTATAATCCCTTCGCCCATACAACCAAAATTTATACACGAAAGAGATGGGAAGAGAGATTAATGAAGCAGTAATGGCAGAATCGTTACCTCTGCTGGCATTGAATCACGTTTCTTTCATCTGCAAATCTGTGGCTAAATCGGTTCAATTCTACGAGCAGGTCCTCGGTTTCGTCCTCATCAAACGCCCCTCTTCCTTCGACTTCGAAGGCGCTTGGTACCTACCTACTCTGTTCCTCTCTCTCTCTCTCTCTCTGTATTTCTCTCTCATCGATCAGTAGATTCAATACTGATGAAACGTATCATTAATCAATTATAATTGCAGGTTGTTCAACCATGGGATCGGGATCCATCTACTACAGGCACTAGATGACAATAATAATGTACCGGAAAAGAAGAAGGGGAAGATCAACCCAAAGGACAACCACATTTCGTTCCAGTGCACCGATATGAAGCTCATCATCAAACAGTTGGAGGAAATGAAGATTGAATATGTGACGGCGGTTGTAACAGAGGGCGGAATAATGGTGGATCAATTGTTCTTCCATGACCCTGACGGTTACATGATCGAGATCTGCAACTGCCAGAATATTCCAATTCTTCCCCTCTCCTCTTCCTGCCCACTCAAAATTAATCCCACCAATAATCTCCCTCAAACATCCACTTACCTAGGTAATTACTTTATTCTTTATATCAATTAACTTGTGCTTAGTTAATAAGTCCAAAATCGGGCTGAAATGACACCAGAGTTGCAGGATTGCCCTAAATTCACAGGCCCGTGGGGGTAATTGTGCAACTCATACGCAATTGAGCACGATTTGACAAATTCCTACATTCACAGACCCCTCGGAATCCCTAAAACAAAAATCCAGATGAAATTAACCTTGTGGTGATGATGTTTTGCAGGAGAGATGCAAAATTGCAGTGGAGAAGTAGAAGCGCTGATGATGGAGAACCTGGCAATGAATATGATGAATTTTTGCATCTGAGCTTCGTTTTACTTTAGACGGATGGATCATATATATAAGACGGTGTTTGATTGTTAGCGATAGTTATTATTGTTTCATAGAGAGTGGGGGTGGATGTGCCAAATATTTAATTAAATATTTGTATGTAATATACTATTTATTATGGTTTGCTGTTTTGTAGCTGTAACTTATATTGATGGATTGGAAATCATATCTCGTTGATTAAGCAATCTATCTCGTCTTAATTGAGTTTCCTTTTGTAATGGTTTCAATCATTTATTCTAACCTTTTTTTTTTATTATATTATGTGAAATTTTTGTACCAATTTAAATATAGTGATAAAAATTTATATTTTATTGAAATTATTTCATTATAAAAGCTACTCCCTTTGTCCCAGAGGAACTTGCAAGTTTTCCTTTTCGGGACGTCCCATAGGAACTTGCAGACCCAAAAAAGAAAACTCTTTTATAAACTTCATCCTCACAATATCTACATATTTACACAAAATGTCATTACTTTTTCACTTTTTGGGCCCACATTACACTCAATCCAACTAACTTTTTCACTTTTTACATAAAATTTTACCAAATTAACCCTCAAAACACTACTTTTTTTACTTTATTCTACTTTCTTCTTAATTTGTGTGCCCCTCCTCCCTTGCAAATTGCTCTGGGACTGAGGGAGTATTTTATTACATTATGAAATTTAAATTTAATTAAAACTTTTTAATCTTCAAAATTTCAACTTAATATTTAATTGCAATTTTAACATTAGCAAATTTTTTGTTTGAATTTAAGAGTCTTTGGATCTGTTTGGTTGGACTTAATACATCATATTAATTAATGTATCTGGGCGACATATTAAGGTGTTTACTTGGTCACAATTGGGCATGAAAAAATTATAAAGCCGCCTTCTAAATTTTAAGGTTGGGCCGATTATAATCATACCCTCTCTCCCGATATCATATCTGACCGATTAATGATGTATTTTAGCTGAGTTTAATGTATCTAGGTGTTGAAAGGAGTTTTGAAGGTATCACTAGTACAGAATGGGGCTTGGAGAACCCTTATTTTTGCTCTTGGAGAGCGGTTCTTAAGGGCTCTCCAAGTGACAGCTCTCCAAGTGGAGAGAGCGGTTATGGAACCGCTCTGCAAGATAAGCACTTAGAGTGCGGTTATTAACCGCTCTAACTTAGAGAGCGGTTATCGACCGCTCTCCAAGTGCATAATTTTATTTTATTTTTCTGTGAATTTATTCCAAAATTCTCAAAATAAAAATTAATATGTAAAAATCACATTAAAATTTATAAAAATATTACACCAAAGCCGTAACACAAAAAAATCAAGACACGCCGTTCAGATCTGCGTCGCTTGAGCTCCATCTCCAGCGGCCGGATTTCCAACGCTGTTCAGATCTGCGTCGCTGTTCAAAGCATCGCCGCCGCCGCCCCGGTCCCATTCACGCCGCCACACCCCAGTCCATCGCCACAGCTTCACACACCCAACCTCTGCAACCACGCCGTCGAAACCTCCGTTATCAGGATTCCAGCCGATTGTATGCTGGAGAGATATTTTTTAAGCTTTTTGAACCGATTGTATGATGGAGAGAAAATAGGATATTTGGTTGAGATTTTTTCAAAGTTTTTTTTGACCCGTTTGTATGTTGGAGAGAAAGGAGGATATATATATATATATTATTGGGGGGAGTATTGCGTTGATTCAAAATCATCTCTAAATTAAAGCGGTGTTACACCGCTCTCCTGTTTAAAGCGGTCATTGATTATTCTGATTCTTTTTTTTTTATTCCATTAAAATGTTTAAAGACCGCTTTACTATAAATTTTTTTTAAAAAAAATAATTTAATGTCAAAACCGCTCTCCAAGTAATATCTTGGAGAGCGGTTCTTAGAAAGGCTTTCTAAGAAGAGCTCTTCTAGCCCAAATTTGTAGTAGTGTATGCCTCATACCTATGTACTGACTTTTGAGAGTGGAAATAAATTTTTACTTATCAAAAAAAAAAAAAATGACCGATTAACGTCTGTTTTTATCTTGGACTTTTCTATCACATATGCAAAGTTTCAACAATACAGAGCCTTGGTACTCATTCCGTCTCATAATTATTTTTATTTTTTCTTATTTGTTCTACAAATTTTTTAACACTCTATAAATAAAAATTATTATTTTAATTTTATTTTTATAATATTTACATATTTATACAAAATAATATTATTTTAAATGAAAATTACTGTGATAGATATATTTAGTCTTCCACTTGAGTGAATCTCACTTGGAGCATGCTGCATGCCCAAATAGGAAACTCTAAAACCTGCATAACGACAAAGCTTACCCGATTTGGACGGTTTTTGTCGGCCCTAAGCATGTGTAGAAATTATAATAAACTAGCTATAGTATTTAAATAATAAAATGTTAAAAAAAATCATCATAACACCAATAATGATTTCCAGTTAAGTTCCAGCCAATTGTAGGTGAGACATGCTTCATTATTATCTACCGACTATCTAAGAAAGAGATTAAAAAAAGAGAAAAATGCAAGTGGTTGGATCTACCTTGTCAGCAGTATCAAATAGATATGGCAAACTTTTTTTAATATTAGAGCTGTATTATCACATACGTACTAATTATAATAAAATGAGTAATATATTAACATCGTAAATCATTGTTATGTATTTGTTTTTATTACAAATAATATTTATTGCAGGAGAACAAAAATTACAATGAGTAGAATCGTCATATATGCATTTTTCTATAGATAGTAACACTATTAAATTGTACAATCCTTTTGTTCCATATAATATAAGTGTTCATAGAAAGACATACTCCCTCCGTCCATGAAAATTAGTCCACGTTGCTTTAAATAGCCGTCCACAATAAATAGTTTACCTATCCTAAATGGAAAATTTTCAATCATTATTTTTATTTTTTTATACACATATATTCACTTTTACACATCACATCAAATACTTTATTAATAATTAACACTTCTTTATACTAATACACTCACTTTTACACATCAACATCAACTTTTTCTTAATAACCGTGCACAACTAAGGTAAACTAAATATCATGGACGGAGGGAGTACAAATTAAGGATTAGAATGGAAGCATGGAGGAATTTGAGAGGTAAATTAGTAAATTTGTGTACGGAGTAAAGACATGAACCGATTTGTGTGTATTTATGGACTTTAAAGTAATGATATTTTGTGCAAAATTAAAGGTATTTCGAAAGTGGCATTTATAGATTATTTCCATTATAACGATATCAAAGGTATTGTAGATGGACCAAATAGAAAAATGTGAAAGATATTGTGAGAGGAAGGAAATATTAAATAATTAAAAATAATAATTACAAAGTAGTACTCTACAACGTGATGCATAAAGTTTTGCAACTCACAATTGTATACATTTTGAAAGGTTAAAATTCGCTTATACCCCTAAATATAGGCTGCCAAGGAAATATATCCTCGCTATTCTCATTGAAAAATTTTGTTACATACTTTTATAATACTGTTGACAAAAATATGAAGGCCAATGGATTATGACACATGTACTGCGCCTCAACTCAACACGATAATGACCATTGATCGGACAAGGACCCTATATTTTATTTTAATATTATTAGACTTTTTTTTTTTTAATCTTTAAAGTATTAAAGAATGTATATTTTAAGGAATCTAAGAATTTTTTTTAATATGGTTATAGTTTATTAGTGCTTTAGATGTACAACGAATTCTAAGTATAGTGCAATCAACAACATTGTGCAACCAATTTTGGTGCAATCAGTAACAATTTTACAGCAATCAATTTTGAGTATAGTGCAACTAAAATACCTTCACATAGTTATCAAAATCTCAAATTCTGTTCGAACTAGAAAATTCAGAGTAAATTAAAATTAAAAGAAACCAAAATTAATTACATGAAGAGAGTCCAAAAGAGTTATTTGCATACAACCAATTAATGTTTATAACTGGAGTCATAACAACCTATAATATATCATTAGCATACTTACCACCTCTTAATTTCATCAAATAATTTTTAGAAAAATTCCATCAACAAATATTTTTAAAATCTATATTGCCCAATCGAAAATAAAAATCTAAGTGAAACCTTATAATTATACAGATTCATAAAATTCTAATATATATATTTTTTTGCTCATCTCACCACAAACTGGAAGTCAACGACTCATTTTTTGTTAGTCTAGTCTAGTGCTTCACCGGACAAATCATGTGCTTGAAAATATTAATTTTCACTTACTATTATAGCACCGTGAACTGTCACCATAGCTCTGCCGCTTGCATGCATTGAGTGGTTGGAGGCAAGCACCATAAAATAGAAAATTCTCAATTTTAAGATTGAGTGCCATTGGCATTGATTTGATGTGAACTGTGATTATTGGAGGCCGAGGTGTCGTTGGAGAAGAGCCAATTATAAGATGTATCCATTAATACTCAAAAGATATACCTACTGATATCATATCATAATGTAAAATATAGATGGATTGATGGAGTATTTATTTAGCCGAATATTTATGAATACCAAGTCGAATATCATAATTTAGTATTGCATTTAAAAACTAACTGAATAAAAAATTATATTTATACTCAAATTCGAATAATAAAATTTTATATATGAATTCCGAATTTTTAATATAAATTCCAGATTGGATCAGAATTATTCCACTCGTTCATTACTGTACCTTGAATCCTCTCATTCTCTCTTCAAAAGATGAGAAAATTAAACGTGGGAGAATAGAAACAAGTCATTGCCCAAATTGTTGATGAGGTTACTCAGTATATTGTACCTACAACGCTGTCGTTTTTATATTTAAAATTATTGAAAGTACTGAAAGGGTAATAGCGACGCGGAGTCTGCTCGAGGTTAGATATTTATTTGATAAGAAATAAAATAAATTAAATTAAATATAACGTCATACGTTGGAATGAATAACGTGTATGCAGCGTTGGGCTGACTCAAATTTTAATCCCCCCCAACCCCCCCCCCCCCCCCCCCCCGACCCCAGTCAATAATTGTTGGCAGCCTACTGTGAATTATTTTGATAATATTATTTATTTTATTGATAGTATTACTTAAAAAATATTAATTGTTTTATCATAGTGTTAATTATTTTAATAAAAATTCTTAGTTGTACATTAATGTTATAGTTCAAAAATATTCTCCCACTTGTACAAAAAAAAAGAAGTTATACTATGAATAAGTTTTAGGTTTGTATGTATCCGGTGCACCATGCAATTCAAATTTATTTTTAAATAGTAACACAAAATATTACTGAAAAGTCACGCATGTTATTATTGAAAAGAAATTTTTTAAATGGTGTAATAACACGTATAATTTTTTATTAATATACATGAGTTGTATAGTGCACCTGATGGCAAGAGACTTACTCTATGAATATATATATATATTCTATGAGTATGAAAATAAATTTAAAATTATATTTTGTTAAAAAATAAGTCTCATGTAAAATTTATTTATAATATAAATTTATATTATAACATATATTTACTAATATCATATCATTAGATGTAATTACTGTTGTGATTCCAATTTACTAATATGAATAATTGTACCATTTGAACACATCCAAGTATTTTTTATATTATGAAATAATTCATAGAATTTTTTTAATTGTTTAAATATATAAATAATATTGAAAAGTATTAATTAAACGAGTGCGCAGCGCAAGTAACATGAAGTCTGCATGACTTATTCATTATTGTTTGACCAATCGTACCCACTGTACCGATCTACTCACTACCATGTCATCACCATTATCTCTTCCAATCCTTCATCTCGCTCCCTTTCTCTCTCTATATATACACACATACGATATAAGCCCCTCTCCATATATCACCAAAAACACTTGCAAACCTTATTATTCATTCACTCATATATACATACCACCAAAAGAGATGGGAAGAGAGATTAATGAAGTCGTGATGGCAGAATCAACATTACCTCTGCTGGCATTGAATCACGTTTCTTTCGTCTGCAAATCTGTGGCTAAATCGGTTCAATTCTACGAGCAGGTCCTCGGTTTCGTCCTCATCAAACGCCCCTCTTCCTTCGACTTCGAAGGCGCCTGGTACCTACCCACTCTGTTCCTCTCTGTATTTCTCTCTCATCGATCGACATTGATGAATCGTATAATTAATTAATTAATTATAATTGCAGGTTGTTCAACCATGGGATCGGGATCCATCTGCTGCAGGCACTAGATGATGATGACAATAATAATAATAATGTAGCGGAAAAGAAGAAGATCAACCCAAAGGACAACCACATTTCGTTCCAGTGCACGGATATGAATCTCATCATCAAACAGTTGGAGGAAATGAAGATTGAATTCGTCACGGCGGTGGTAACAGAGGGCGGAATAATGGTGGATCAATTGTTCTTCCATGATCCAGACGGTTACATGATCGAGATCTGCAACTGCCAGAATATTCCAATTCTTCCTCTCTCCTCTTCCTGCCCCCTCAAAATTAATCCCCCACAAACATCCTCTTACCTCGGTAATTACTTTATTATTTTGTTTATACTGAATTGATTGCAATATAATTAATTAGATTTAACTTTTCATCATAAACAACAATAACTGAGTGAGTGCAGCGAGACTTACACTATTATTTATATCAATTAACTTTAATAAGTCCAAAATCGGGCTGAAATGACACCAGAGTTGCAGGATTGTGATACATTCACAGGCCCCCTATGTTAAATGTGGCATAATTGTGCAACTCAGACGCAATTGAGCACGAATTGACAAATTCGGGCTTCAATTCCTATGTTTACAGACCCCATAAAATCCCTACAACAAAAATTCAGCTGAAATTAAACCTTGTGATGACGTTGTTTTGCAGGAGAGATGCAAAATTGCGGTGGAGAAGTTGAGGCTTTGATGATGGAGAACCTAGCAATGAATATGATGAACTTTTGCATTTGAGCTTCATTTTTGTTGATTCATTTTTCTTTTTTCGGATGATAGTTAGTATTTATATATATAGTCAGTGCAAATGTGTCAAATATTTAAATTTTGTATTAGTGTACGTAGTTAGTGAATTACGGTTTGCTGAATGTAACTGTAATGATTGGAAATTAATGAATTAATCATATCTTGTTCAGACCTATCTCTTCATAATTAATTATTGAGTTTCAATATTCATGACTTCAATCTCTGTGATCCATAAAAATGAATTTATCTCAAATTTATTTGACTTTAGGGAGGGCAGTATCTCAAGTTTTTCATCATCAAAATATAATTTATGAAGTAGAAAACAATTAAAACATGCAAGTGATATATACACAGATGTATTGAAATGACACTGGTTATGAAAAATTAATACTCATCATGGGATTAACATGCATAGATAATTCTTGGTAATATTTTTAACAATTTACTACTACATATGATCTATTTACACTTGCCTTATTTAAATAAACATGCATTACCAACTTGAATTATTACTCGCACATGTCCTATTAAATTGGATGGCAAAAGTTATTTTATGCCAGTCTGGCAGTTATATATTTAGCTGGTTTGCCATCAACTTTTCCAAGACTATCATTTTTTCTAGAATGTAGTCATGTAATCATCACTACTTTGATGGAAAATTTAATTTAAATATTAGATTTTTTGGAATGTTATTCCTAAAATAGGGAGTATTTTGGATATGTGAAGGAAAGATTGTTTATCTGTAGGTGAAAAGAAAGATTTGTTAATTAATTTTCCAAGATGGGTCCCACTTCCTTTGACCAAGAATGGTGGTCCACGCATATGAGCTATCTTTAGCATATTATCAAGAGAGACAACCATATATATATATGTGAAGCAAAGGAAGCCTTCAAGCTTCGCGCCGGAAATAGCTTCGAACACCACTGCACTTGCAAAAGCTGCTATCGCCGGAGAAGCTCCGCCCAAAACCACCATTGGAGAGGCTTCGCCACCAGCGCCTGAAGCCACACGTCCATCCCAAGAACTCTGAGAAGAGAGACTACAGAGGCAAGCATGATTATTAAGTTTTCTCCAAGAGAAAAAAAGGAAAAAAAAAACTTGAAAAGCCGTCAAAATCGCTATCTAAAAAAATTATAAAAATAAAAAGTCTTGGAGAGCAGTTATCAAGGATGGATTTTTGGAGAGCCGTTAAATATCGCTTTTCTAAGAGTTTTTTTGGAGGGTGATTCTTAACAATTCTCTGAACTCATAGAGTTTAATTTTAGTTGGAAAAAAAAAAATTCGTCCCATAACTTATTCCGCTTTTATTGAGTGTCTTTTTTACATGCATGTGCACTGAATGTTGTTAATTTTTAAAATTAATTTATGAATGTTTGTTGCTCAAACTTCTTGTTGTTTGATATTTTAGAATGTTCCATAAGAAATAATGTTGAATTTCCAGGTTAATGATCAGTGTGTGTGTTCGCTTGTGTGTGTACTGTTGAATGCTTTGCCAGCATTTTGAAATATTTGGAATTTTCAGGTTGAATGTATTGAACTTCGAATGTGGATCATTAGCATGTGAGTGTGTGTTTTCTTTTTTTAATTTCAAATTTTTAAAAGTAAACTGACTGCAAAAACACCTATAAAATATTTGCAAATATATACTACCTCCGTCCCGGGTCTTTCGGGCACGCAGATTAAGAAAAAAATAGAGCATGTGTGTGAAGTTAATTAATAAAATATAAAAAATGTACTTTATTGACTTTTGTGAGTGTACATTATTTCCTTTTTAAGGTATGAAGAAAGAGTTGGGACGTCTCGAAATGGAAAAACAGGAAGAAAAAATTGGGACGGAGGGAGTATTAGATTAAAATTTGATAAAAGTGGAATGAACCCATAACATGTGAAAATTTAGGAAAATCAATGTACTATAGTGAAAATACATTTTTTTCCAATATATCACTAAATTACTCACCCATATATTAATACTTAGAAACATATCTCACAACACACCTGGTCTATAATAATATAAAAAATCAGGGGCCATCGTGGGGACACGTGTCATGCAGCGGCACCACCTTGAACGTCCCAGGCCTCCTCGATTTTTGTAATTAATCACACCCTTGATTAAGTATAATCAATTTGTACAACCTATTAAAAAAACACTAATTAATTTTCTCATTCATGCAAGAAATCTTGTTTCTCATAGAGTCCAAGACGTGAGAGAGAGAAGGACGATCCGTTGGAGAGTCACAAAGACACGTGGCGGCCAGCTCAGCCATGGCCAACGCTTCTCCCAATTCGAATCCAACGTCTCCCCTCGCGACACGTGGATCCACCTTCCCCCTCCATTGACCATCTCGTATCAATGTCGATGCCAATCTCTCTCCGTTGACCGCGTTGACCGCTTGCATGCCGGTTATGAGCTCCAACATGATCACGCCGAGGCCGTAAACGTCGTTTTTGGGCGACGCCACTCCGGTTTTTAAGTAGTTAGGGTCGGTGTAGCCGGGAGAGCCGTGCATGATTAATCGTGCCCTTGGTGGGGAGGATCGGGTGGTGGTGATGGAGGAGCCGAAATCGCAGAGCTTGGCGTTGAAGTGGTGGTCGAGCAAGATGTTGGAGGGTTTGATGTCGCCGTGGATGATGTTGGACTTGTGGAGGTGGTGTAGGGCTTGAGCTAGTTGGAAAGCTATGGCCATGCGTTTCTTCCATGGAACTGATGATGGATGGTTGTGAAGTCTCTCATGCAAGTTGCCATTTGGGGCGTGCTCTAATATCAATATGCCTTCTTCTGCATGTGCATACGTTAGTGGATGTTTGATTAAATAACAAATTATATTAGGATTTTAAAGATGTGCAAAAAAAAATATGGGACCTTCTAAATAGTTTTTTTGTTTGTACAAGCTCTAAAGAGCATGTAAATTTATTGGTAAAAAACTCTTCATTCTTGCAAATAAGAATTATATACTACTTAAGCATCTGCAATTTTAGAACGATTTTTGCACTGACATGATGGTAAAATATATATGATTAAATTAAGGACAGTAAATTTTAAGGTTGTTGATCGATATATAAATTGACGCAACTTTTTGAGTTGACACTTTTAGATTAATAATTTTAAAAAGAAATAAATTGGGACTTAATCAGCCCATGTCAATCCATGCAACTCGAGCTAATGGACCCGAATTTTCCTGATTCCGGATTGAATTAGTTCGGGTTGATTGGCCAAATCGGCCTAGATTTAAGCTAAACTTTGGCTCGATATATATGGATTAGTTCGGTTCAATTGACCTCAAATTAAGTTATTGTTGTAATTAAATTGTCAATTCAAAAAATTAATTATATATACCTCGATCATGAGATGCATCACAATAACCAAGCAACTTGACAATATTTGGGTGGTGGAGATGGAGCAAGATTTGCAGCTCCTGCTTGTAAGCTTCATGCAAACGCTGTGTGGTGCAGCACTGGATCTTGACCGCCGCCGTCGACGAGTCCGGAAATCGAGCAAGGTACACCTTGCTAAACCCTCCGTGCCCTATCACACGGCGGCTCGATAAATTCATGGTCAACCTCTCTATATCTGCCCTGCAATATACTACTATCATCCCCCCCTCCAGCTTGCATGATTCATAATCATCATCATCATCTCCGACCAAATCAATGGCCGAAACTCTCTCACCCACTCTTCTCCGGCATACCTTTAATCTCAGAAACCTTAAAAACTTCACCAGCCCCATTAATGATGAACTTATTATTTGTGGTGATCACAAATTTATTAAGGGTGCGTATAAATATATATATATATATATATATATATATATATATATATATATATAGTGGCTTGGGGGTTGAGAAATTGCAAGGAAATGAAGTGTGCGTCACTTATTGAAACAGCATATATATTATATAAATTATGTAATAGTTAGTAATATTAAAATTAGAGATATCCGGGACAAATGGACGGCTACGATGGTTCTTGGTTATTTAGTCATCCCTCCAACCGTGCACATAATATATGTGTTGTGCAAATAATTTTATTAATTTGACTCTATGCTGGAAGGTGAGGCCCTCATGAAATGTTAGCACTAGTATTTTTATTTTCCAACAACTAGTGATGTTGACCCCTGTTTGAGCGTGTCAAAGAAATAGAGTTGAAAACATAATTTTTTAGAGAATTTCACTATACACCAACAATATTTTATATGCACTAGACACAATACTATATTTACTAGTATAATTATTTTTATCGCATAATTTAAAACAAAATATTTCCTTAAATAATATTAATTGAAGAATTTGTTCAGTAAAAAAATAGCTAATACGTTTTTAAAGAGCATTTTAAATCGAATAGTGCTGATGCATATAAAACTAATATATACACATGCAGCATTCACTAATTAGTCTATATGCATATATACATGTATGTATGTAGGCATGTATATAGTAGTTGTCCTGTCCAGGGTGGCCGGCTGGGTTACCAACTGGGGAATGGGGCCTCCTTCTGTTGGGGTGTCCCTTTTATCAAATCCCTAGAACTAATATTATTCCCTCTTGGGAATGACTACTTCAATTAATATATATTAACTAACACTATATATTATTCATCCTATTTTTAGAGTTGACACTGTTAAATCAATTAGTTGGAACTGGCCAAAAAGTTATAGACTGCCTATACTGATAAATGACCAAAATTTTATGTCAACTCGGCTTCACCTGAGTTCAATTTTTTTTATTATATTATGTATATAACTATATATATATATATATATATAAATTATCATTATTTTAAAAAAAAATTGATACTTAATTTTATAAACAGTGATAATGAATATGTATAATAATATTAATAATATTTAATTAATAAATAATTCACATGAATTTAATTAGGTTCATATATAGAAGACCTGCTCGTAATAAATTGAGTATATATGACAAGATCTGTAGAGAAAATTAATATTTTTAAATAAATAAATAAACATTTGTCGGAGATCCGATGAGGAGGACTGGAAACCAGTTTTAGGACAAAGATTTCTATGTTTGGTGGGCCGTTCTGGCTGGCTGAGAAGTTTCTACCATGTCTAAATTTTTCTATGAAAGATTTTGTGGTAATAAAAAATATATCTTTGTGTAAAAAAGACATATGTCTTAATAAATTTTTTGAATCAATATATAAATGCTCCATGTATATATAAACACCATGTAACATTACAAACAATCCATCTTTTTCACTCGAAATGAATGAAAATATTTACCATTAAAATTAAGAAACGAGGAAAATAATTAGGTTTGAAATGCTTTCCCTTACCCACAAAAAACATGCTCAATTTTTTGTATATGGATTTAAAAAGAATTAGATAACAAGAATTTCGGATTATTATAAAATTTATTTATAAATAAAATAATTTTTTATGAATAAATTCAATTGAAAGCTCAAAATAGCTTGGGTTGAAACGGTTTCAACTTTAAATACATCAAAGAGTTTTTGGAAGTGCGATCTGTTGAAGATTTCCATCGACATGGAAAGCTTGTCAGAGATATTGAAAGGAAAGAAACAAATTATAGACTTTATAGTGGATTGGAAGAGTAATATTTTGTATATTGCAAATATAAAATTATAATTTCTGAATCTAACCTAATAAAAGGTTTTTAATGTGATGTTGGGCCATAGGTTTGTTTAGGCAGTATTGTTGTTTTGTTTGGGCTTTTGGGTTTTGTGTGGGCTTCTTCGGTTGGGCCGCTTTTGCATTGCTTATGGTGGAGTGGGCTTGTGATGAGTAAGGTGGCGGTCGTGGCGGCGCAGATACGGTGGCTGTGGTGGCGGTTCCGATGGAAACTGGAAGGGTTAGATTTAGGTACTTTTAATTGTTGTATAGGGTTTATGAAGTTAATTACTCACTCATCTCGCATGTTTTCTCGCACAATTTTAGGAAATACATTCTCCATCCCAACATTATTTTTATAGTTGTTCTGGACATACGTAAATTAAAAAAATAAGTATATCAATGTAAAATTAAATAAGAAAATAAGAAAAAAATAATTTATTAACTTTGATGAGTGTAAAATTTTTATTTTTAAATGTGTAAAAATAGAGCTAGAATGTTCAAATAAGACAAATGTGAAAATAGTCTAGGAATTGAGGAAGTATTAGTTACTCCCTACGTTCCGGGGTTTTTTCCTAAAGATCTGAGCACACGAATTAAGAAAAAAGTAGAGTATGTGAATGTGAAGTTAATTACTCCCTCCATTTCAAAATATGTCACTTTAGCAATTATCACAGATATTAAGAAATATTATTTTTACCAATATTACCCATAATAAATGATTAATAGCACTGCATTGGCAAATGATTAATTGAAATTGATTGGGTGTTTTGAGAATAATTAGGGGTAAACAAAAAAAATTTAAAATGACATATATTATGACAAAAGTATAAAAAGCTAAAGTGACATATTTTGAAATGAAGGGAATAATAAAATATAAAAAATATTTGTGAATGTAGATTTATTTTTTTTAAGGTAAAAAAAAGTGTTGGTACGGAGGGAGGAAGTATTATTTTTTAAGTTTATTGTTGAAAATTTATTTAAAAAATACATGTATTTCTGTTTTTGAGATGTAGCGTTGATGTAATAAGAAAAAATTTAATAAATTATTGGAGGTGTTAAATGAGAGTGGCAGTGGTTCGTCGACGTAGAATGGTGTATTAATTAATTAATGAACATATTTGGTAACGTCAAAGGCCACCTTTCACATTCCATTACCACACAAACACAATAGAGGACCCTACCAATGAATGAATATGAGAGAGAGAGAGAGAGAGAGGTCCCCCACCCCCAGCAAACAAAGTCACGGAGAGACAAACTGTTGGTTTGATTAGGCCCCGCTTCTGTTTCCTGCAACACTTTTGGCCCCTCATCTCTTTCTCTCTCATATAAACAAAGTCGATCGAGAGAGAGAGAACAAAGCAGACGATTAAATCCAGTATCCGACAACAAAATAAATATCGTCTCACTCAGTCACAACCCCCCCCACCAACTAAATTCTTTTGTTACCCCACCCAACTCAACTCAACTCAGCTAATCCCTATATGGAACTCACTGATTCTAAAACCAATAAACAACTGCAATCCATCATCACCACCACCAACCTCCATCCCCACTTCATCCCTGCCCCCCCCTCTCAGCTCCTCGACTCCTCCCTAGCCATCGCCACCACCTCCGAAACCCTAATCGACACCCCCAAAACCCCAACCCAACAAGTACTACCCGACCCCCCCAAAAGATCAACCAAAGACCGCCACACTAAAGTCGATGGCCGTGGCCGCCGCATCCGCATGCCGCCGATCTGCGCCGCTAGGGTTTTCCAGCTCACCCGGGAACTGGGCCATAAATCCGAAGGCGAAACAATCGAGTGGCTGCTACAGCAAGCCGAGCCGGCCATCGTAGCCGCCACCGGAACCGGCACTGTTCCGGCTAATTTATCCACACTTAACATCACTCTCAGGAGCAGCGGCTCCACTCTGTCGGCGCCGCCGTCAAAATCGGCGCCTCATTCTTTCCATAGAGCGTTGGCCCCCAATTCCGATTACCCTTACGAGGAGAATTTCTCCCAAATGTTAGGGTTTCACCACCAACGCTCGCCTCATCCTCTGCCTGCGGAGGAGAATTTGAAGAGACGCAGAGAAGTAGACTTATTCAAAGAAGCAAATCCCAATAATTCTCAAGGGACTACTAATTCCCCTGTTTCGAATAAGCAATCTAAGGGCGACGAGGAGACTGCGGATCAATCTCCGGGAAGTGCAATAAGATATGCCTCCACCGGAAACACCATCTGGATGCTGGGGCCGTCGGAGACGGCCCAAATGTGGCCTTTCAGCGGCGGCCATTTCTACCCGAGGGTCAATTACGAATTTCAAGGCGGACGACATCTGGGGTTGGGAGTTTCAGCGGAGTCGTCGAATTTGGGGATGATGGGACTTCTGAATGCGTATTCAAAAAATGATTTGAACATGAATTCCGATAACCTTGAGCCGCCGGAGCGCCACCAGTCGGATAGTGAAGATGACGGCCAAAACAGTTCTCAGTGATAATGCATCAAATCTGAGGTATATTTGAATGATTCATCATATTCAAATTAGAATAGAGCGAATACATTAGCAAATAAGCTGTTGCAGACTTTCTGATTTGCATGAAGACTCTGTTTAATGAAGCGCTTTGATGAATTTCAAGAAAAGACTGGGACAAGGCTATACAGCTCTTGTTTGAAAAAAAAAAACAAATAGAAACTTATAATCATTTTTTTATTTAAAAAGTTGGGATACACCAACTTTTAAAAAAAATGATTTTACACTTTTCAAATGACTTTGCAAACAAGCCCATAGTATATTGAGTATCGCTTTTTATGTTGTAATATAGTAGTGCTTTTATTATTTACTAGCATTGATGCAAATGGCGGCCGTCTAGGCGCTTGGCGGCACCCGGCCGCCGACGCCTAGGCCTCGGTGGTGAAAAAAGGCGGTCAGGGCTCTTGGCTGCGCCAAGCAAATGACGGATTTGGCGGGTTACGGCGGATTTTGGCGGGTTACGGCAGATTTTGGCGGATTTTTTTTTTTTTTGTTATGTTATGTTACTTATGTACTGTTTAGTAAGTTTTAATTTTTAAATTTAAACAATTAATAAATTAATAATTAAAGTAATACTAATATAGTAATAATGTAATATCTAATAACTAATAAGTAATTAATATCTAATTATTTTTGTGTTTTGTTTAGAAGATGAACAATGTCATTTTATGATGGTTTTTAGTATTTTATGGACTTGTTGTATTTTGTGAAAAATGCATTTGGGTATTAAACTATTAATTATGTTTTAAGTTTATAATTTATTGTGAAATGTATATTTTTATTAGAAAAAAAATTAATATTAGTAGAATTTTATTAAAAATATATTAAAAATCTTGGCGCCGTCTAGGTGCCGCCTAGGCACTGCCTAGGCGGTCTTAGCGCTTGAAGGTGGTCGACCGCCCGCAGACCGCCAAGCGTCATTTACACCCTTGTTATTTAGTAACAATTGCTGTGGGGTAAGGTTTTGGGGACACCAATTTTATGGTTCATTTCAAAATATTATTAGTTGTTTTTTGAGGTCCATAATAAGGCTGCTTTTCATCTTTGTATTGTATACCACTTGATAGTCCATATTATTTTGAAGTGATTTGTGCTTTGGCGGGAATGGGCTTCCCCAGGGGTAAACATGGTGTGTTGTACAAAGAGCTGTGATTGCGCTAAGACTGCCGGTTAGATCGATTTCTGCAAAATTGATAATTTTAAGTGTTTTTTTTGAACTTATACAACCCTAAATTTGTATTTTCAACTTAAAAATAAATAAACGGCTCAATTTTCGATTTCTAACCTTGATAAAGTGGAAAAAAGGATCGATCTTTGATAATGTGTGTGTTATTAGTATTTGGTTGGGTTGGGTTTACCTGTGCAGTTAGATAATATGGAAATATTGTTCCTAGATAATGGGAATGGTTTTTTAGAGGTCTGTGAAAAATTAATTTATTTTATGACGCGGGTTGTGAAATGAGGAAGGTTGGAAAAGATGAGTTGATTAATTAGTGGGGCATCAATTTACATAACATAGAGATATACAACATATTATGGATGTTTAAATTATATTCCCTCTGTCCCACAGAAATTTGCACACTTTCTTTTTTGGGACGTCACACACAAATTTGCACACTACCAAAAAAGGAAACATTGATTTACGTGCACACTCACATATCTTTACACATATTTACTCTTATACCACTATTTTATATATAAAATAAAATTTTTTTAAAAATGTGCCGTCCCGTAGGGTGCAAATTCCTACTGGACGGAGGGAGTAGTAAAGTTCCAATTTATTAAAGGGTATCAACTGGAGCTAACTATATTATTATTATTATTAGATTATACTGTTTCTTTTTTAGAGAAATTTTTACTCTAAGATATGATATGTAACTTTTTTAAAAGTATATTTTTTAAATAAAATAATACTCTCTTTATCCCTTTATAAATCACTCATATTTTTTGGATACGAGTATTAAGAAGTGTATAAAAATATTAATATAATACAAATGCTGTGATAGAAAAATGTGAAAAAATAATGAGAATAATACAAAAAGTATTGAAAATAATAATAAAGAAGTTAATGGTATTTTTTTAAAATATTTAAAAAGCAAATGAGCAATATATAATGAGACAGATGAAGATGGCAAAATGAGCAACTTATAGTGTGTCCGAATGATTGAGACATGTATAAAAGTAATTTATACTCCCTCCGTCTTTCTATAAGTTGCTCATGTTGCCACTTTCGTCCGTCTTTCTATAAGTTGCTCATTGTTTTTTTACCTTTTTTGGAAACTACTATTCACTTCTTTATTATTATTTTCAATATTTTTTACACTATTTTCATTACTTTTTCACTTTTCTCCATCACATCACTCATACTTTTTCACTTTTTCTATCACATCACTTATATTTTTTCACTTTTTCCATCACATCACTTATACTTTTTCACTTTTACCTTAATTCGTATGCCCAAAAGCAACGAGCAACTTATAAAAATACGGAGGGAGTATCTTAAAGGGTCACTACTGTTACTCATAACTTTGAGAAAGTATATAAATAGAGCCCCACAAATTCATTTCATTCAGACTGAATTCAATCACAATGACAACGTCATGAGTTGTCAAAGCTGCAATACAAGAGATGTAGACTTATCATTAGAATCGTGCCAACAAAGTTTTGGATACCAAAGTTTATTCGCTGATAACTCTTGTTTGGTAATGCAATGGCCAGAATATTGCACTTGAAAACTAAAGAGAATTGAGTTTACTTTACACCTCTTCCTGTGCAAACTACACTTTTTTGTTATTTTCCAACACAATTATGTTATGTGATCCGCGTCTCTTATTCCTTGACCAGAAAATATGTTTGGACCCGCATGTTTTCAATTCCTTTGCATTTACTCCGTCCGTCCCGATATAAATTGTTCGTTGCTTCTGAACACACTAGTAAAGATAAAAGTGAAAAAGTATAAGTGATGTGATATAAAAAATAAAAAAGTACAAGTGAATGTGATATGATGTAAAAAGTAAAAAAAAAATTAAGAATAGGGTAAAAAATAATTAAAAAAATGAATAGTTATTTCTAAAAAAGATAAAAAACAAATAGAAAATATATTGTAGAACGGACAAAAATAGCAAAATAAATAACATATAGTGGGACGGAGTAAGTAGTATTTTGCGCAAACCCATCTCAAACTCCCTTCATCCTACTATTAATCATAGACTTGTTTTATCACCGTCCCAAAATTATTTACATACTCCAAACAAAACAGAAAGTATAATAAAGTAAAGTAATATTTTGTAGGTCATATAAACATATATTATGATTTTTTACTATTTTGAAATTTTTATTTTGTGCACCGTATAAGACTAATAATGACCCTTTTTTGTATAGAGTTACATGACTGATCCTATAAAAATTTCAAAAAAAATTACTGATCCCTTTAGAAAAAGTAATACGATCCTTTTGTTGATATTAAATTTGTATGATCATATAAAAAAATTTGGTGGTGGGCAAGAATAATATGATTAATTAAAATAGTTTCTCATACAAATTTATATGATCCACCAAACAACATTATAAAAGTTAAACTTATTCTTTTATTATCTACCAAATAATAACAAAAAAATAATATCGATCATTTATTTAGTCTACCAAACAATAATATTATTAAAATCAGTACTACTAACCCAACTATATTTTAATCTTTCATATTTTATTAAATACTACTGGACACAACCTTAATATGATACTTCTAATTTTGCTTTTTCCCACAATCCCGGCTCATAGGAGCGTATACTAAAAAAAATAAAGGTCAATAAACAAACCGTACGTCACTTGGTAGTTACAAAACTACTTCCTATGGTGTACATCCTCCGTCCATGATAATTAATATATCTTAATTGTGCACATTTATTAAAAAAAATTGATGTTAATATGTAAAGTGAATATATTAATATAAAAATATATTAATTATTAATAAAATATTTAATATGATGTGTAAAAATAAATATATATGTATAAAAAAATAAAAATAATAATTAAAAAATTTTCATTTTAAGTAGTTAGATTATTTATTATGGACGACTATTTAAAGCAACGTAAACTAATTTTCATTTTCATTCATTTTCATGGAGTAAAACTTATTTACCAGAACACCTTCAATTTTATAAATTGCACCTCAAGATAGTCTCTGTACCATAAACAAAAGTCCAAGACAGATGAATACTACCTCCGTCCCGGAACTACTTTCATAGTAGTTCCGGGCACGCGAACCAAGAAAAGATAAATATGTGAGTGTAAATTTAAATAATAAAATAAGAAAAAATGTATTTTGTTGACTTTTGTGAGAGAGAAAAGTTTTCTTTTTTGGTGTGTGAAAGAAAAGTTGGGACATCCAAATAATAAAAGTGTGAAAGTAGTTTTGGGACGGAGGGAATATTTAACACTGGCTTTTAAGGACAAACAAAGTGACTTTCGTAGAAGATAAAAAGGAAAAACAGGTGGGACCCGCACCCCTAGGAATAGAGATATGGCTTCACATTAGACCATGGGAAAACCCCTCAACACTTGCTTTTAAGAAACATGAGACACAGATTCGCATCTACATGACTTTTACATTAAACTTATCAAGAAAAGAGAAAAGACATTTTTATACACTTCTTCCTTTGCTTGATCACGTGTCAATCTGTCATACGACGGCAGTGAATATGTACAGGAGGTTGATAAATATAGAAACTTATTACTCACTCCAAGTGAAAAGAATGGCGCAAACTGAAACCCATCATCCATTGTACATCAGAAACACCTGTCGCTGCATATGCAATATACTATTTATTATTAAAATTCCATGTAGATAGCGCACGAGGCACGAACAAGAAACAGCTCATAAAAGAAATTACTACCAATGTGAATGACTTACATATGCTGTTTCCTTGCTTTTACACGCGATAGCATCCTCCTGATGACGATGATGATGTTTATAGAGCTTTTCGTTCACGAGGTTCAAAGTGGAAGAGCGTCAACACTTTCATCCTGAAACAATTCAGCCAAGAGTATTTTAAACTCAACCAAATCGCTCAAAAATAGTTTAAAATCACAACAATTGGCATATGGAATTTTACTCTCAGCTACAAAAGATAATCCTGGTGTAGTGGAGAGATAAAGTGGGACTTACGATAAAAAATTCGCAGAAACAAATATCGGAATCCTTCCCAATCCAGCACCTGTCCACTTACTTCTCTGAGAAACAATAAATTTGTCTGCTTCTGAGCCCATAGCCGTCAAAACAAACTAGAGAAAGAGGATCATTATTAACATTAGTGCAAGATGAATATTTTGATTACATTAATGGCATTGGCATAATGTCTAATAATCCAAATTTTGACATCTAAACAAGCCTATTCTTAATGTTCACATTTATTTATGGGTATAGATTCTTTTTCTTGTCCTCCAATATTCTACACAAAGGGAGAGGTCCACCACTTACTAATGGATACAGTACAGACATAACCCCATAGCTAACGAGGGGAGAAGTAAAGAATACTGCCATTACGCATGGGCTTCCTGCAAAGATACAGTTGAAAAGTTGTGTCAATTGACTACCAACACAGCGCAACAAGTAATTAAATTAGAAAAAAAATCTCACACTGCAGTTTCGTCATAAAACATTATTACATCTATTCTTTGCCTGGAGATTCAGTATCACAGATGAGGCCAATTAAACACTTCAGGTCTTCCACAATACTATTCAACAGAAATGACTACAATAGACATCTATCATGGTTGACATTTAAAAGAACTAACTATACTTCAAAAAATTTAATTTCATCAAGGGAAAGTTATCCAAATCCCTTGAACATAATATTATTTGAAGAACGTAGGATATCTGCAATATGAATTTATACCTTCACAATCCGACTGAAAATCAATATCAATTGTTCTATTCTAATTCTGCTTATAATAGCCAAAGCACTCCACCAATATTTTTATCATGAAACAGCTAACAGAGTCATAACTCTTGGAAGAAGTGAATATTTGATTTAAATTCGGATATTGAAGTGGATAACTAAACACAATGATTTAGGGCTACAGTAACTTTCGAAGCTCCAAGCAGTGGCAGGACAACAAGAAAGATAGTCATTAGCATCCAATGGACAAATCTGCTAATAGAATACGCTAATATTCAGTACCTCGTCCGATCACATTAGTTATCTTAACTTAGTCTCTAATCTAAAGTTAAAAAAATTATCCCACAGCAATCCATAGTAACAATTTCTTAGACCGTCATTTATAAAATAGTGCTGTAAATTTATTATTTAATTATTTAACAAATACTTATCGATCAATTGCTAGATTTTAGCATCAAGTTGACTTACAATCAAAGTTCATTCCTTTTCTAGGGGGAAAAATGCATGAGTACATTTCTAGTCAATTGTCTCCTACCACATGTCTATGTTGTTCAAAAGATAACAAGTAATTCAATCAGACTGACAATCTGTCCTGTCCAATAAACTGAGAAAATCAAGTAAAGTTGTAAGGAATTACTTTTTTAACAAGATTCTTACCGAAACCAGCAAAAAATGGCCAGTTGGATTCAAAGTAGTCCAGCCTTTTGTCCAAGCTCAAACCAGAATAGTTCCATTTGTACCTTAAAAATGAGATATAACATCACTGACCCTTTTCCTAGCCCAAATAGTGTCTTTACATAAGAATTAGAGCATGGACATCATCACTCACTCAAAACAATAGTAAGCATACATCCATGAAAGGAACACAAAGTTAAGTGCCTTCCCAATATAGGGGATGAATCCAGTGACATATACCTGCAAACAACAAACTAATGGTTGCTTAATCATATATGGTGGAATTCGTGATTGATGTTAAGAAACGATAAAAAGATAGTGATATTTCACCTCCAGGAAGAAGAAGCTCAACAAGAGAATTGAATAGACCTGTTCAGCTAAAGCAATCATTACACTGCATAGAAAAGAATGAAGTGGGTGAATTTCAAAGACAAAATAATAAACCTTATGAAATTTGCACAATATTCAGAGAGAACAAGTATATAAGAGAAGATTTTGGGCCTACCCGGCAAGGTCAGTATTCTTATCATTGGCATTATCCTTTTGGGCGGACGATTCTGAACCAGAAGGCCCATGTTTTTCAACTGCGAAAAACCCATACTTCGCAATATCATTATACCTAGGACCAAATATAAAGGAACACTCATGATCAAAACACCACACCGTTCACATGCTTATGATCAGCAGAGAATAAACAGATACTCTTTCTTATAAAAGAAGATCTGTTTATTATTTGATATTTTGATTTATGTAATTTACTTCCAAGATCATAGGTAATGTCTGCAGGTTAGCAGTAGCCTTTTTATTTCTAGCTGGTAGCTTTTATTTCATTTCTATCATAGTGTTATCTAAGCGATTTTGAGCAACTCAGACACTTAGCAAAGTCTGAGTCGAGAAATAACTTGAATTGCAGCAGCAAAGTTTAAGACAACAATTCTTGTGGTGGGAGGTCATGTAGGAACAGGGATGATCTTGATGTTCGGGTTTAGATTGTATGCAGATCTAGCAGGAATATAACAGAAACTAGACGATTTTTTACTCTCTCTAAGGGCCCCCTTGGTTGGCATTGGGGGATCATTGTAAAACTGGAAAAGGAGGTACAAGACAAACAGAACCAGGTCTAAGAGGTCACACATAAAAACAACTAATCAGGAAAATTGGACTTATCAGCCTTGGCATATAATTAAGTCGTCTGTCTCAAATTATCAACATTCAAATTTGCCAAAAATTGTAGATTTTTTATTACATTACCCACCATTCCATCTATGAATTGATGGGATCATGAGAGTGATTTGTAACCCCATGAAGACTCAGAAAGAGTTACACTGATGATCAAAAGATCTCCTTTGGCATTCTATGCAAAGAATGGAGTTTGAGAGGTGAAAGTGTACCTTAAATAGAGAACATTAGTACATTACTCTAATTCCTGAAAAGAGGAAAATTCAAATATATATATATATATACTACTGTATAGAGAGTTATATCATTTTTTATATCTAAGGGCTAGGTCTTGGCAATAAATGGGGTAAGATATGACAAAATACATGCAAGATATAAATGTAGGAACTACTTCACATTTTCTTAAAGAACAAAGTACACAGAAAAAAAAGAAGGAAAAGAATATACCAGAGTGTGCTTAATATAAAACTGGATATGTACATTGGATAGAACCAGAACACCTGCCAAAAATATTTGTCCAGTTAAAGCATATAAGACGTATTAATTTTTTGTGGGGTTTGACAGGTGGCAGAGACAGACAGATATAGCAGGGATTCTTCACACAAAGAAAAGAACCCAAAGCATAATTCTCTCATGGTCATTAAGTAACATTACAAACAAGTGAGAGAAAAATAAAACTTAAACAAGAAAAAGAGTTCTACATGCCTTTTAAAAAGAACCTTAAGAGTATTTCCATGTACATCTTTTAGGCAATCAAACGATTCAATGAGAGAGACAAACAGTTAGTCATCTAATATTTATAGCATGCCAAAGAAGACCTAGTCATTATATTATCAGGTTTAGCATCCCATTATTACTCTTAGCTATTACCATAACGAGAAAATTGCCTTGTTGCCCCATAACCTGAATATATGATTACAGAAATGTACCACAAACTATACATTTATAACAAGAAGGGTGAAGCTGTTAATATTAAGGTTTGTTCATGCACAACTTTAACAGGTCTGGTCAATTAGTCAACTAGTAAGACAACATGCTAGCATGAAAATCTGATTAAAATGAAATTTAAAATTTTGGCAAAAGTAAGATACTCATAGAGAAAAGCTCATACACATTATGGACATGAGACAACACAGAGAAAACAGGAACGAAAAATATTCATTGTTCATAGTTCCCACTCAATCAAAATTTTGTTTATATTGTGCAGAAGATCATGAAGCAAAAATCAGAACTCACATAGAAGAATTGAATCAGTCCAAACCGTAAGAAGGAATAGAATCTGAAAAGACTCTCAAATGGACACACTTCTTGAGAAATAATTAGTGCACATCCCTCGGGTAACACCCATTGCAGCGTGGGAACGACAACAGATCTCAGAACAAAAATACTGCAAAAAGACATTGGTATGATAGATCATCCGTTTGCAAATCTAGCTGAGCGAATCATCATTAGAACATATTGTATGTCCAACTACTAGAATATGCCATTAGATTCACAGTAAGCAACTTCATCAAGTCCAATTTGGGCATGATAGTATAGACTAAAAACCAACTACTTCTGATGCTCAGAATCGGGGGAAAAAACACGCAGGAAGGCAGAAGCCTCAACAAGAAATATGGGGCAATACTGTAGTATATGGAAGCTCAATTTAGATAATAAAAAGAATTTTAGTTAAGATACAAATAGAAGAGTCTGCAATTTCGAGAGGAACCTTCCCAAGAAAATGAAGCCATTCAAGAGGAAACACTGTCCGGTGCGAATAGCAAGCTCTCTCGACCTGCAACGTTTACCAATAGGAAAAAAAAAGGGAAAACACACACGCGCGCACATACACACACACACACACAGAGTCAAAGCTCGGTAGAAACAAAAGTTTGGAAAAGAATTTGACGATTACAGTGAATAGGGATTCAGCAGAAGTCTTACAATACCTAAAACAGTAAATGAAAACACGATGAAGACAGCAGGCCTCTCTGAAACCCTGGAGCCATAAGAGTGAAGCTTGCTTCGATTTCGTTGCGCAGCTTTCAATCATACCCCTCATGCGTATGGTGTCCATCAACACTTTTTTTTATTAAAAAAAAAAAAAAAAAAAGAAGAAGAAGAAGAAGAATCGGGGAAACAGAAGAGTAAATTGAAGGCAGATGAGAGGCTTGCAAGATCAAACAAAGATGAGTAGACCAGAGAGTAATCAGAGTCTTCAAGAACAAGCAAATACTCCGAAGTTCGGCACACCCGTATCCAGATTGAAATAAAAGACAAAAGTAGCGTGACAACAACTTCCATAGCCGTAATATTAATTAATATTTTATTAAAATTTAGGGAAATCTTTGACTTTGTTTTTTTTTCCTTAAATTTTAAATTTTTATTTTTGTCCTTTAACTTATCAAAATATTATTTTTGTCCTTTTAAATTTTAAATTTTTATTTTCGTCTTTTAACTTATCAAAAATTATAATTTTCGTCATCTAACCGCCTATAACCAGTCATACAACCGGTAATACACACGTGGATCCATTTTTTCTTTCTTTTTTAAACAAAATACTAACGTGGGGTATTTGGAGGAAATTAGGTCTTGACAAAATACACTTTTAACCGTAAATTTCCTCTCAAATACCATCCAATACATACATTCATAGAATCTTCTGTCCGAATTCATTTTTGAATATTATGTACAAACCGTGCAACGAAACCACAATGACACTTAATATTGCGTTCGAAACTCGTTGATTCATACGAAATTCTTGAAGACATCTCTCTTCCTTTCTGTACTGTGAGTATGCGCTCAAAAGAATTTAGGCTTTTGGATGTTTTGATTTAGGGGTCTTTGTTCCTTTTTTCCTAATTCTCTCAAGCTCTCATGTCTAGATTTGATCGACTATGATTTTGGTTTGGGAGAGAATTTACGGTTAATCTTGTATTTTATCCATCAAGACTTAATCCCATCTAAATACCCCACGTCAGTATTTCGCTTAAAAAAATAGAAAAAATTGATCTACGTGTGTATTACCGATTGTGTGACTGGTTATAAGCGGTTGGAGGACGAAAACCATAATTTTTGGTAAGTTAAAGGACGAAAATAAAAATTCAAAACTTAAGAGGATGAAAACCATAATTTTTCATAAGTTAAAGGACGAAAACAAAAATTCAAAACTTAAGAGGACGAAAACGAAAGTTAAAGAAACTTATAGGACAAAAATGTGTATTTTCCCTAAAAGTTAAAACATACTACTCCCCCTTCAAGAAATGTTAAATGGGTCAGGGTGGCCCGTCCATCTCTAACAATCACACAGTTAAATCCGAATATATATATATATTTTATACTCCCTCCATCCCGTAGGAATTTGCACCCTACGGGACGACACATTTTTTAAGAAAAAATAGTTTTATATATAAAGTAGTGGTATATGAGTAAATATGTGTAAAGGTTTGTGAGTGTACACGTAAATCAATGCTTCCTTTTTCAGTAGTGTGCAAATTTGTGTGGGACGTCCAAATAAGGAAAGTGTGCAAATTCCTGCGGGACAGAGGGAGTATTATATAAAGACGAAGTTATGAAATCAATCACGCTCAATTTTAAAATTCCTCTCTTCTCATTAATTGTGGCATAAAAAATTAATCTCGACTTTATATTTTAATGTTTTAATTTTAACCATACATTTTAATATTATATAAATATATATATCTTATATAAATCTTACAAATATATTAATAATATCAAATCTTATATCTAATTTTTTAATCTCAACCATTCATCTTTATTTTTATACTTCTAAAAATTTCAACGCTATAAGAATTATTATTCTCATCTTATAACTTTATTTCTTCGTACGTCTCTTGCTTATTCTTATTTCTCTTCTAATGTTCTTATTTATCGTATTATAATATTTGCATTGTTTATTTATTTTTTCATATTCGATTTTTTTTTTTGCAGGTTCATATTTTACATCTAATAATTTGGTGAAATAACATTTTTTTCTATTACTACACAATATTCGTTGATTTCTTTTGGAGGTAATATTTAATTGTTACAATTGTAGATCTATTTGATTTAAAATTTTGATATTTGAATTGTTTAATTATTTTTTTAATGTTTTTTATGCTCTTAATATTCTGATATTGTTTATTTATTTTTTTATATTCAATTTTAATTACATGTTCGCATTAAAATCATTGATTGTGTCTACGTCATACATACCGTAAGTTATTTTACAGCATGAGTTATTTATAATTCTAGAAAAGAAGATGTTTTAGAGTATAATATTGTATATGTATTGTGCATGTGTATATATATTTTTAATTACTTGATTTATTTGCCATAATATTGTATATGATGTACATGTGTATATCATTGATATACGTATATTACATGTGTAGGTTCATATTTTTCATCAAATAATTTGGCGAGATACTACTTTTTTCTATTTCTACACAATTTTCATAGTCTTCTTTTGTATGTAATGTTTAATTGTTACAATTGCATATCTATTTAATTTAAGATTTTGATCTCTCTCTCTATTGCTTGCTGTTAATATTCTGATTTTTAAATTGTTTATTTATCTTTTTATCTTCAATTTTTTTGCAGGTTAATATTAAGATAATTGTGTACGCGTCATATACACCGTAAGTTGTTCACAATTCTAAAAAAAAAAAATAGATGTTCTAAAGCATAATATTGTGTATGTGTTGTGCATGTGTACATCTTTTTTAATGACTTAATTTATTTGTTATAAAAAAAAAAGGTTAGTTTTTAGAATACATGAAAATCATAATATAAGCAAATTATAATAATGCGGCTTGATTATTTTTCATAAATTATTTACAGATCTAATCATCTTTTGTTATTATCATGAGTGATTTTATCTTATTCTTTTTTTTTAATAAAAAGTAAAATAACTCTCATGAAATATTATCTCTTGATTTTATTTATCTAATCATCTTTTATTATTATTATTGAAAAAATGACTAAATTTTATGATATTATTTTTTTAATCATAAAAAATAGATCTTATAATATCATAACAAAATGATCTAATAAAATATTATATTTTTTTATTTTCTTTAAAAATACTTATATAATGGAATAAAATAAATCTTTCCAGATTTTCTTTACATATAACAAATTAAATCCTAAATATTTCTTTGATTTTCTTCAAATATGACAAACTAAAATTTATAAATTTCTTAACATTTTAACACTATATATATTTTTTTAAATCTCAATCGTATATCTTTATTCAAAGTTTTTTTTTTTTTAATTTCAGTTTATTTTTACTTTTATATCAACTCTTAGATGTATTGAATATTAATTTTTTCTTAATTTTAGTTTAATTATTATTTTTATTTAATATCAATTTTATTATTATTTTCGTAAATTATTTGCACACTAATCATATTTATTATTATTTATGTATCATATTTTTTTAAGTCATTCGTAGATGAATATTATACGATAATCTAATCATCACACTTACTAATGTGTTTATATTATTCAAAAAAAAAATTATAATATTTTATTTTATTAGTATTTGTAAATTATAATAAAATTGGATAATTATTTTAGATTTAATCAACTTTTATTACTATCATGATTGACTACATTTTATAATATTTAAAAAAAAATCTTTAATCGTAATGAAATAAATCTTATGAAAAATCATATCTTGATTTTATCTATCTACTTCTCTTTTGTTATTATCATTATAAGAGTGACTAGATTTTATAATATTTTTTTAACTTTTTAATAATAATAATAAAATAATCTTATAAAATATATGTTCTTGATTTTATTTTAATATACTCATATAATAAAAAAATTATATTTCAAATCTTGCTTGATTATCTTTAAATATAACAAAATAAGTCTTTAGTATTTTTTAAATTTTCTTTAAATATGACAAACTAAATCTTATAATTTTAATCTCATTTCTATTCTATAAACATGATAAATTAGAAAATTTTTGTTACAAAATATATTTCAATCCTATATGATTACTATTTTTAGGAGTTATTTTTTATTTGATTTATTTAATAAAATTTAAATTTTATTTGTACAATATTTAATTAAATCAATATAAAAAATTAAGTAAATCAAATAAAAATCGATTATCTTATTATTGAGTATTATATTTATTTAAAATAATTAACTAAATAACAAAAAATATATAATTTTTTCTCTTATATATTCAACTTTTGTTTAATAACGCAAAATTCGCGGGTGTACATACTAGTATATATATATTTGAGACACTCGAGTGAAACATGTAATATTAAAAAGGAAAAATTACAAAATGATTCACAAAATTGACACAAATTACAAATAGGTTTTTGTGCAGAAAAAAATATGCTTCTGTGCAGGAAAAAATTATACTTCTGTGCAAAAATTGTGAACCAATTTGTAAATATAGCTACTTTTTTAAACCAATATGTAAGTTACCCTATTAAAAATTTGCGGGTTCTTAACCGGATCGGATTGAATTTGATCATTTTTTTCAAAATTTTCATAACTATAATTCTAAATTTTTTCGCTCCGTTATATATTACAATTTAAGCAAATGCATGTTACTAATAGGCAAAATGTGTGTTACAATCAGATTAAATGTTGTTTTTTTACATATATTCATTTATTTTTGTAGAAATAATATTTTTTTCATACAATCTAATAAAATTGTGTGTTACTATAAAAAATATTATATTTTCATAAATAGTTATGAGAAAACAATATATTTTCTTATAGTAACAAACATTTTGTTTTTGTATTATATGAAAATTTATTTATTATATAAAAATAAATAAATATATATAAAAAGAATAACATTTCATAAAATTGTAAACACACATTTGTTCTGATAGTAACACACTTTTTTTCCCCAGTTTGTGTTATAATATGGGCAAATACGTGTTACAATATGGGCAAATACGTGTTACTGTAAGAGAAAATGTATTTTTATAAGAATAAATATGTGTTTTTTTAATTTAATCAACATTCATTTAAATCTAGGTATATTGATTCATATATTAACATCTTTTGTTACTATTTTATATGTGTTATTATACAAATAAATAATTATTTCTATACAAATAAATAAATATTTATGAAAAACCAATATATTTTATTATAGTAACCCACATGATTTTTCTCTTATATTATGTTAAAAACTATTTGTTTTATAAAAATAAATAAATATATGCAGAATAACAACATTTTATAAAATAATAACACATATTTGCTCCCCAATTTGTGTTACTATATGGATAAACATGTGTTACTATATGATAAAAAAAAATTCTTAAGGACAAATATGTTTTTTTTTTTTAATTTAATCATCATCCCTTAAAGCTAGATATATTGATTCATGTAATAACACATTTTTTACTATTTTATATGTGTTATTATAAAATAAAATAATTATTTATATAAAAATAAATATATACTTATAAAAATGTAATATTTTTTTCTTATAATAACATACATTTTGCTTTTACATTGTATGAAAAAATTACATTTCTACAAAAACAAGTGATATATATGTAAAAAAAAAAAAATTTGGTCTGATTGTTGTTGATAAAAGGATCTAAGCTTGAGGATTAAAGAATAATCAAGGTATAAACAAGCAGGAATGAGCAAGCTGCTCGCCAGGGTGCTCGCCCACATGCTCGCCCAGAGCCCAGAGGTGTCGAAGTAACAAACCTACGTGGCCACTCTCCAGTTGCTCACCTCAATGCTCGCTGGCCTGCTCGCCACTTGATTGCCCGAAGCTCTGAGCATGACAAAGCAACAAGCCCATGAAGCCAAGACTAGGTTGCTCGCCTTCATGCTCGCCCACCTGCTCGCCTCCATGCTCGCCCTCAGCCTGGACGTGGCAAGGCAGCAAGCCAAATGGATAAGCCTACAGTGCTCGCCCGTCTGCTCGCCCCTTTGCTCGCCACAATGCTCGTCTCTTCCTCGAAAGAAAGAAGACACAAGATGTCTAAGGAACCTGTATGAAGGGTTCGGATCATTTAGGCCAGAATTAGTGGGGTAGAACATCCAGGGGGTGACAAGTGGAGGACACTTGTCACCACTGTTCCGATATTTCCCAACACATAAAATTAAACAACCGCAAGTGCACGGTGTCAATCGTAGGATGGTAAATACGAGTCGATCCCACGAGGAAGGGTTAGTGTAAAAGTGCAATGAATTGGTTTCGTTCTTACTAGAAAAATCACTTAATTAAAGGTGTTCAAAACTTAAGCTATTCTAAATTACCTACTAAAAATGTCACTAGCAAGAAATTAAAATAGCAACCAAATAAATGATCAATCAAAGTTTCATGCAATCTTAATCACAAAAATAGACAAATAACAATCAATAAAAGAAAAATAGGTTCCAAGGCATTTGCAATATCTAGAAATCCATTTATGGTTAAGGGCTCATTCAAATGGTATTGTGCTTGTTCCTATAGGGATGATCACTTAAGTAGAATTAATTAATTTCTCAATCTAATTAATCCAAAGGAAACAATAACAAGTTTGTATCTCTACCTCACAAGTTGTTGCAACCCAAAATAGCACCTAGGATCATTAGTTCCCTCCCAATAAATTAATTCTTTCTCAAGCTCTTAACAAATTGGTTTATGCACTCAAGTTCTATTAGTCAATTCAATTTCTCAATCTAAATCAACTAACAACAAATAGCATATCATCATTTGCAACTAACAACATGCTTATAAATTAATATTGAGCACATAAAATAGGAATAGCCACACAAATACCAAATAAATAAATAAAACTAACTCATAAACTTCAATCTAAATATTTACAAAGCCCTAGAACCAAAGGGGTTCTAGCCAACAATCATGTTCTCAACAACTACAAAATTTAATTAAGTAAACTAAAAATAAAAGAAAGGTAAAAGGAAAGCTTAGTCTCTTGTGGATGATGGGGGATCAAAATCCAAGCTCAAAGCAACCTTCCATGCTCCAAAAGGATAGGAAATGAAGAAGAGAGGTGAAAACACCTCAAAGTGTGTGTAAATATGTGTTTCTCTTGGCTGCCCAGTGTAGTTGTAAAATCTAAAATTGGGTATTTATACTCTTTGGAATTAGGGCACAAAAATCAAAGCATAAAAATTACCACAATTCCTCCCAATTTCTTGGAATTTATAAATTGAACCCAGCTCCTCTCTATGCGTGTATGTTATGAGTAGAAATCATCTGTGCCTTCCAAGTTCTATTATTGGGCTGCAAGAAATGGGCCTCAAAGCCCAAGCCAATCTTCTGATTTTTTCCACAAGCACGGTTTGACAGGTGAGCACGGATCGTGCTTTAACTCCTCAACCGTTCATAATTCTTCGACCCTTACTGTTCGGATGAAAAATAACAGCACGGGTCGTGCCTTAAGCACGGATCGTGCTCTAACTCCTCAACCGTGCATAATTCTTTGAATTATGTTGATCGGTTTGCTCAGAATAGCACGGGCCAAGACAAAATTTAAGCCTGGGTCGATGAAGTGAGAGCGTTTTTACCTTTTATTCAGCAACTCTTCAGTGGACTAACACTTTCTGGACAGAGGATGGTAACTTCGAATGGCAGAGAGGAGATGGACTGGGTTTTCTTCGAAAGCAGGGACGACATGGGTTTCTCCATTTTCTCCTACGAGAGCTTCGATGGCAGAAACAGGGACGTAGGCGCTGCTCTGCTTCTCTCTTCCTTCCATAATTTCCGGCAACGAGCTCCAGCGAGTCTTGGGTTTCATTCCGGTGACGGGACTCTTCAATTCCGGTGTTGACTTCATCTTCGGCGGCGACACGGCGAGTATTGGCTCCAGCGGTTTCGATGCGGACTCCGGCGGCTCTGAATGGACGGCTGGAACAGAGGTGGTCGCGAAGCTGCCATGAATTCCGGCAAGCTTCGAGCTTTTCCGGCGGGATTCTCAAATTTCAGAAATGGCACAGCGAGGAAGAAGGGTGTCTTCCGGTGACGAACAGATAAAGAGAGTGGGCTGCGACGCTGGCAAGGCTTGACTCCGGTGAGAAGCGCTGTGAGCAGCTGTTGAAGCTTTCATTTTTCGGCAATGGGGTGTGAATGCAAATGGTGGAAATGATTAATTGAGAAGATAGAATGGTGGTTGAGAGCAATTTTCACGTGCATTCTCCTCATTAATCTGAATGTTCCCAACTTTTTCTCATGAATGGGCCTGCTATTTGACTATTGGGCTGCCAAATTTATATTACACAAAATGGGCTAAATTAATTTTTAATAAATAAATCCAATTTTCTACACAAAATTAATAAAACCCATAATTTTTTATTTTAAGCACAATTGATCCAAATCAAGTGATAAAAGTATGAAATCACAATTAAAATATGCAATAAAAACACATTGAATTCACACAATTTTCACCCGAATCAACCACCAGAAGCCATGTGGCTTAAGTGGGCGCCACCTCACCCTTAAAAAGGGTATAAATATGTAAAAACATCTCATTTTGTAGGATCTGATTTCCAAAATACAATAGATACATTACACAATTTCTCTCTCTACATTTCAACTACTAAATCATATTATAAATCCCATTAATATCTTTTGATTATTGTTTGAGTGATTTCATAAGTATAATTAGCCACATAAATTCTACAGTTATATAAATTGCTCAACAATTGTAACACACATTTTGCCTTAAAATAACATACATCTGCCTAAAAAGTAACATACATAGAAGCGAAAACCTGGAAATTATGTTTGCGCGAGAATTTGAGAAAATTACCCAAATTCGACCCGACCAGGCCATGGATCAGCGAATTTTTGTTATACATGGTATGTTTCACACCATAAAATGTTTTATATAAGTTTTTGTCTATATATATATATATATATATTCTTTTTAATATATACTCTTTTCATCCTAGGACTACTTTCATAATAATCCTGGGCACACGAACTTAAAAAAATAAGTATATAAATGTAAAGTAAAAAAATTATATAAGAAAAAGTGTACTTTGTTGACTTTATAAATGTAAAAAATTTCTTTTTAGGTGTGTGAAAGTAGAATTGGGACGTCCTAATAAGGAAAGTGTGAAAGTAGTTTTGGGACGAAGGAAGTATTTAAAAATATACATTTACTATTTACTACTCCCTCTATTTAAGATAATTTTCACACTTTTTTTTATATGAATGTTCCAATTTATTTTTCACAAAAAGGAAAAAAAAAACTCACACTCATAAAATATAAATAAAGTACACTTTTTATATTTTACTCCCTTCGTCCACTAAACTATTTTTCCGGGAGCGGATCCTCTGTTGGGAGTCCAAACCAGCAGGGAGTGCTGGGCCATACTACGATGTCGTTTTAGTGAAGCAGTTATGTTTTTTTATTTTATGTTCCACATGTAATTTCTTTTAATGCTTACTTCCATTATAATTATTTTATTTTTCTTATATTTTATTTATCTTCTTTTTAAGAAAATTTAATTTTTTTATGTACTCCCTCCATTCCAAATATTTATTTTCACTTTTAATTTTCGTCCGCCTACCAAATTTATTCTCATTTTTTTTAGAAAATGTTATTTTATTATCTCACTCATAAATAATTACTTTATTTATAAGTGAACTCCATAATTATTCAACAATTATAAAATATAAAAATAATAAAAAATTAAATTAAATTAAAATTAAAAAATTAAAAAATTTGAAATAGAAGATAAATAAAATATAAGAAAAATAAAATAATTATAATGGAAGTAAACATTAAAAGAAATTACATGTGGAACATAAAATAAAAAAACATAACTGCTTCACGAAAACGACATCGTAGCATGGCCCAGCATTCCCTGTTGGTTTGAGCGCCCAACAGAGTATGAGTGGCACAAAATTTAATAAAAATTAGTTATATATTGAAATGATAGATAAAGTGGAGGTATTGTGGATCTCAAATTTTTGTTTGTAAGTGTGGGTTATTTTTAAATAAGAAAAGAGGAAAGAGTTTCGTGGACAATCAAAAAATGAAAGTGAAAAATAATTTAGTGAATAGGAGAAGTATTATTTAACTTCACACTTGCATACTTCATTTTTCTTAATATGTGTGCATGTCAACATGTGGAAGTATATAACAAAATTTCATTATTCAATTTCTACTTTAACACTACGGCTCGTGCAATTCATTCATCGCCTGATTTAATCAATGAATTTATATTAATTGTGTTGAACTTTGTGGATTTGATATTAATGTTTAAATTTTATGAACTACTATATTTTAATGTAATTTTTATGAATTTATGAATAATATTTGAATTTTAAGTTTGAATAATATCATATTACAATTGCAATTTTATATTTCTAAATAATATTTTAATTTTTTTAATTTTTCTACCTCGAGCCCGTTAATGATCTGTGTTTGTTTTGAGCTTAGCACATATAGATTTGAAACTTTGCGCTCCCCATCGCATACGAATCTAAAATTTATAAACTAGTTTTAAAATCTCATATTCAATCCACATACATCTAAAAAAAAACGTATCCTATAAATATCTATAAATACCTAAAATTATCTAAATATAATGTCGATTTAACGAAAAATATGTAGATTCTAAAATCTTTGTTCCACGAACATAAATCTCGAAACAAGCACAACCTTAAAAAAAACCCACGACCCAGCCTAATACACAAGCTGAGTAGGTGTAGGGATGGTCATTCGGTTATTTCGGCCGGTTCGGTCCTGTTTTGGATCGAACCGAAATAACCGAAGTTTTTTATGATACGGACTGAACTGGACCGAATTATATCTTGGACCGGACCGAACCGAATTATTTCGATTCGACCAATTCGATCTATTTGGTCCATTCAGTCCAAAGTAATTTAAAAAAATCTATATTTCATCAAAATAAATGTTATACATCATATTATTATTAAATTTAGTTCAATATCATTAAATTAAAGAAGTACAATACAAATTTGATCAATGTTTAAATAAATACAATATAAATTTGATTAATGTTTAAATAAATACAATACAATCAAGTTCACAACATTAATTTAATAAAATTTACCATAATTCAAGGTTTTACACAATACTAGAGCTTACATTTATTTTTATAATATATTATATATATTAAAAAATTTAATTAAAATTCGGTCAATTCTGTCATAATTGTCCAAAATCGAACCGAAAGAAATCGAATTTCATCCGTTCGATTCGATTTTTCGATTTATTTGTTTTGTTTTATGAACATTCCTAAGTAGCTGACTGTGTCTGTCGCACGTGCCCAAGCAAAACCGACTAAACATGAAATCCAGTAATTTCCGCAGCTCTCTCTCGCAGATGAATTGAGAGAGAGAATCATCAGCATCAAGCAATTTACAAACTGATCGCCCTTTCCTTAGACCTACTTTTAACACTGGAAAAGAAAGTAGGAAGGGATTACAAAATAGAGAAATGGCGCAGCCAAGTAAAGAGCCTTGTAAGAAGCAAGCTTGCGATATTCAAGCCTGTCTCTCCAAGAACAATTTCCTTCCCCAGAAGTACGTACTATTTCTCTCCCTTTTCACTTTCAGTTTCTTTTAACACATATTGATTTCCACACACTATGTTAACACAAGAAATCGTCCCTCGCCGGATCAAACAAGGGTTCGACGTCTTACATTATGTTTTTTTTTTATAATTATTATAAGTTCTAGGTATTGTGTTTGAAATTTTAATTGATGCTTCTGGAATTTATAGTGGTGTCTTTTGATGACTTAGCGTCATGGATCGATTGTTCGGTTACTTGGTTCTTGATATGATATGCAGAAATGTCCAATTTATGCTTACCCTTTCTTTGTTACTCTTTAAGATTGGTGAAATCTCATTCAATTTAGCTGATGCAATGAAACAGTTTTACAAATAGTAGAATAGATTAGTGTGTGTGCATCATTTTTCTGTTCTATTGCTGACTAAAGTCTCTAAGTCATGTCAGTAAGATGAAGAGTTCTTGATTTTGCATTTTTGCTATTTTCTAATTTAATTGGATGGGTGGGGGATAGTGCTGCTTCTTCTGAATATGTTCAATCAAGCATTGTATGTATGCTGGTTCAAAGTTGGATTTTTTACTAGTTGCTGTGTAATGTTGAAATGTCAGGTCAGGTATTGTTTTCCTGCACAAGGCGATTAACTAAACCTTTGGCAACTAGACGTGTATAAGAATGAAAATACCTTTTTGTGCATAGTTCATCATGGTGTATATCTACCAGGATTATAGAGCATTTTAAACATAGTTGTATTGCAACTATATATGTGAACATAATTTGATTAGTCTGTTCTGATAAGCTAATTGAATGTGTTGGCTGATGGTTTTTTTTTTTTTAATTCTTTTGATCGGTAAATTTTAGTTGTTAGTAGTTACAAGTTAGTTCGACAAGTCTCTCAAACACTCCAAGCCAACCTTATATCTCCCTCAATATCTCCAAGCCAACCTTACATATCCCTTAATTCGTTCCCAGAGAGAATGGAACCCAAGTCACTCACTCAAGTGAGGAGCCTGATGGTCAAGTGAGCTAGCCCACCTGGTTTGTGTTGGCTGATGGTTAACGTGGTTCTAGAGACTATTTAACCTTACTGCAGCAGTACCATCATCACTATGGTGACTCATCATATTCTTTTGAATACCTTTACTATTTATCTTCATAGGGTTGTCTTCTATTTAGTATATATTTTTTGTTATATAACAAGCTGTGTTGCTATTACATGTTTTTTGTAACCAAGAAAATACAATTCCCCAAATTCAAAAACAGTTGTTTAACCAACTAATTCCAGCTTAGTTAACTGGTTATTCAAGTTCAACTAACACTCATCTAACCTGCTATCAAAACGAGAACGTTTCACTAACTACTCTTAAGTCCTAACTAGTGGTGTATTCTACTTAATAGAATCGCTTCCTTATCAAACTCATTCCTTCTCCAGATCATCACAGTGTGCTACTATTAGCTGGTTTGAAATGTCAAGGAGGCCAGAACATAGTTCATGTTTTTATCCTTGCATCACCTTTTAGGTTGAAGTTTCCTCAGTCAAGCTATGATGTTCTAAAGTACAGTTGACCTTAATTTTGCTATTCAATATTCATTCCTCCTGGTCCTTGAACTAAATGATCAATGAAAAACCCTTGGGAGTATATGTTTTTCCTTTGGTAAAAAGGGAATATGATATTGGTCATGACGTAGAAAAGTTTGGATAACAACCTTATTTTTTAAAATAAACCTAAAAGATAAGGCAAGTTTTGAATACTACCCCTGAGAGCAAAGATAATCAAATATTCCAATTATGTTCAATACTTATACTACTTATATGGTTATACCACATTGGGAAATTATGGTCACCACCTTAAGGTTTGCATGTGTCGTACAATCACCCCTTCAATTTGTTCATTTTGTAAAATTGATGTGATTAATAAGAAAGATATTTGTTATATTACATTATTCTTTGCAAATAGGACAAGTCTCAAGGGTGTTTTCTGTAATTACCCTAAATTTTACAAGGGTCAGTTCTTTATATGTTAAAGATGTGTTGGAGATGATAAGAATTGGCCTGTCTCTGTCTGGAAGATCACTTTTCTTCTTCAGAACAAGGCATTGCTTAAATTTCATGAACTTGTCACTTGATTTCTCAGTAGAAGTGTGTTTCATTTGTTCTTTAGATGGAGTCCGGGGCTTCATTCTTCTACTGAACAAATTGAGTATATGAGAGTATTGAGCCATTTTGACAACATTATTGAGAAGCTCTGTAAATTTAATCTAAGGCTATGCAATTTAGACTCTAAAACTTGGCTCAACACTATTTTATCGTGTTACTAGTCGACCATATCAAAAGAACACTTGTAGAGATAAATTATTCAACTTCATCTGCTGTTATTTCAGTTCAATTCGTACTATTGCAGTTCTCATTCTGCTAGTGTTCCTGTTCCAGTTGTATTGAGCTTATAGCTTGAGTTGGTTGCTTGATATTCCCAGTTTTATCAAATATATAACTTGGCTTGGTTGATTGTGGTGTAGGTGTCTCAAAGTGATCCAGTTGCTGCAATACTGCTGTGAACAATGTGAATATAAATCGACACACTGTGCATCAGTATCAGGTCTTCTGAAGCAAATAAACAAGTAAATTGAGGCAGATATTTTCTCTTGTACGATATATATGCAGTTTTGGAGCAGCATGGTTCATTTTTTGCTAACGTATAAGGGAGGGGGGTCGAAGTGTGTATGTCTCCGACTCCTTATTTATGCCTCTGCATGTATATCTCAACAAGGGGTACTCTATTCTCAGCTGTTTTGACTTCATATAGCAGCATTAGTCTGAGAGTTTTGCATCTATTCTAGTATATGTGTATATAGCATCTTGCTTTACATAATGGAAGAGGTACAGGAAAAATATGTGTAGGACCTCGATATCACAGAAGTGTAATCACTGAATTTTGTCAAAAAGAATTGCGACAATGCTATATATATAGTACAGACAAGAAGTATCATGGTGTCCTCAATGATTCCTGCCGCCTTAAAGGGATGCCCTCCTCCTCGTCGCAATGTTTAGGCGCTACTTTCGATCCAATTGACATGGAAAAACCTACATTTGATATCTCAATTTGTCAATTTTCTTGATCTTCACAATAAGCAACACAAAGTATGTAATTTATTTTGGAAAGAACTAACCATCAGCAGCCATGTCTTTGGTTTTGTGGAGAAGAAAGGTTCCTGAAAGAATGACCACAAATCCACACATTTCTGTAACAATCTGAGTCGGGTTCTGCCTATTCCAATCCTGCTCGTCGTTAACAAAAGGAACATCGACATTATGAATGAATCTCAATCAGCAACTCTAGATGTTCATCTAGTAAAATCATCAAAATCAATATAATGAAGGGTTCATACTCTCCAAACAGAACATTTACCTTGAACATGATCACACTTGCTACTATGGTGAAGGACGTAAACATGACATAGTAAATAGGCGAAACTACGGCAGTGTTGAATGTGTCGAGGGCCTGCATTCAAGATTCACCAAATGTTAAGTAAATGGAATACACAATAAGAAGTGTTTATACACATTTTACTGTATGAATTACGACGTGCAACACTAAATATTCATACAAATTGGTGTATACCTCGACCAATCAGCACAGCTGAACAGAGCAGTAGTAGTTCATTTTCAGAAAACATAGAGCAGAAAATGGAGAACATAGGGAGCTATTTACCTTATTTAGGTAATTCAATTGTGTGAGGACGCAGACGACGACAATCATAGCAAATGCCCATGTCTGGGGATATATCAATTGGTTCGTCCCTGATAACGTCAGCTTCAATGCAATTCCCAGTGCTTTGACACTCATAACACACAACGAACCAATCAGTGAACAAACTCCAATGTAGAACAGTATATGCGTCTGGCCATATTGTGGGATATAATGAAAAATTAAAATGAGGACAATAGCAATCACAAGAGCTGCATAAAGGAGAAAACCTGCAGGATAGATGCATTGTTTTAAGCTTAGAAGTGAACATAGAAGAGCAGCAGTGTGATTAATACAAAAGGATAATATCATTTATGGTACCTAAAGTTAACTTTTTTTCCAGTTTGGCTCCCATCTTTCATTTATTCAAGTTTGGTCCTGACATCCCACCACTATTTGGTCGTGTGTTGACTGTCGGAATAAACTACTTTGCGTTCTAAATGTAATATTTTCAAAAATTGCTCAATTTTTTATAATTACAAGTACAAAACTTTAAAATTATTACAATTAGCACAAAGAAATTGTTGATTATGTCAGTCAACAAACGTTCAACTAGCGCTAGGACCAAATGAGAAGGTAAAGAAAAGATATTAACTTTAGGGCCAAAAATGATATTAACACTAGAATAGTTTAGGAAATTTGAAAATTAATCTACCGGGCTCCGTGGCTAGCTCCCAGATTTCTGTCACAGATTCAGTCTCACGTTCCTGTGGAGCATGCAGGACAATTGTGGTGGATCCCACAACACATAAAACGCAACCAAGAATACCAAAAATGTGTAGCTTCTCTCGTAAAATTATATGGGCAAGTATGGCACTGCATATATATACTTACACAATCAGTAACCAAAATGAGGTATTGTAATTAGTAAGGTCGCTAACATGGTATCATGCCTGATAATAATACTGAGCGCACCAAGTGGGGTAACAAGAATGGCTGGAGCAAATGCATAAGCTGCAAAATTTGCAATTTCTCCAACAACCACTGTCACAACAGCAAAAAAGTCATCAGTTGTGAAGAAGCACCTTATATCAGAGTAAATATGTAAGCCGTGAAATACTTTAAGGGGGAGCTTGTTCATGGTTTTGATTGGATTTGAAATCCAGTTGGTGGATTTGATGAATAATAAAATATGTATATGGATTCTATATGTGTTTGAGAGTGTAGATTTTGCAGGATTTTACAGGGTAGAATTTCGAAAAATTAGATTGCGAGATTATTATATTGTAAATAGTAGGGCAGAAATGAGAGTAGTTGTGTAATGAAGAGAGATAGTGTTGAGTTGGGTAGATAAAAATAATTAAAAATCCAACGATAGATGAGAGAATGTGTATTGAGAATTATGTTTTAAAAAAAGAAGTTGTGCATTATAGGTATTATAGAGTCGAGTTTTATAGGATTTGAAATCCTATACCAAAATCCGGTTTCACAACGAGGATTGGGAGGGACACATCCTGAGAGGGGGAAAAACAACTCGCCAAATTTGGAATATCAAATTGGAGGTGGATAAGAACATGGAACATATATGAGGGTAGAATATAAAGAAAGCCAGCTGCAAATATTTTCTTCATTAGCCACATGCATTAGTCATTTGATTCAGTGTTTGTGATGGCTGTCTGCAGTCAAAATTGGCATATAAGCATGTCGATATTAACCTATCTTACTTAAACCAATAGAATTCTACAACAGGTCAAAGAAAGGTGAAACTTGAAAATCATAATATGTAGACATTACTCGTTAGTTACTTATCTGAACACGATCTCTTTTTGTCCCATAGAAGCAATAAATGAAATTGGAGAGCACGTGGAACTGATGCTCAAGAAACCAAACAACTTTCTAAATGTCTAGGCAATAATTCAAACCAAAGGACAGCAGATAACCTAAACACTTTGAGAGGTCTCATGTTCTATTCTAAGTAATATTTATACTTGAAATTTCTATTCTAATATTATCTCAACTGCTTGCTATACATGCATATTATAGTGCAGATTCTCGATTTAGCAGATTCCTGACTCTCGTTTCTTTGTCAAGATTCAAGAATCAGCTCAACTGTTGTTACCTACTGTCTTCCCGAATTAGATATTAGTGAAATACAGATATGAAAGAATCACCTCTAGTTTTTTTCTTAAGTAAAGAATTTGTTTTTGTTTCCATATCATTTTGTAATTCCGGCCCAAGCATGCATACTTAGGTTTCATGAATGAACATATCAGAGAATTTTCTCTGTTTTTTTCTGGTATACAGCCAGGATCTCTGAATCCGAAACTCCGTATGGTCAAAACTGCCACGATGACCAACAAAAAAGAAGAAAACTCCTCGCCCACTTCCGATCAGAATCTAACGGAACATAACACGATTAGTACGCCTCAAATTCATCATTAAACTCATCATTTGCAGCAAGGAAATAGGCCATCTCTCTGGCAACATCAAGCTCTACCAGAGAATTATCCAAAACATATAACATGGCAGACCAAAAATTCAATTGTAATCAGTCTAATGACATTGTTAAATAAACTCCATGGAACCAAAACTTAGTGGGAAGTATCTGTACTTCTCTACCCCCAAAGCAATATGAAATGCAGCAAAACAAACATATTCAAACCTGGGGGATGCATCACCAGTGTGAGTTTAAGTAAAAAATTATAGGAAAAAAAGCAAGGAAGCAAACAATGGGCCAATGTAAACCAAATCCCATTAAGCAGATAGAGCAGTTGTACAGACTCTTGAATCATTCTAGTTCCATTTCTTCTAACTGCTAATATTGCTAATTGTTACGTGGATCTGCTCTGTCTAGTAATTTTGCTTCAGCCTTTACAGTCTCACATAATTAAGTTCCCTTGGATAATTTGATTGCAGACTTTGATGTGCCAGTGCATCTGACCATATGACTGGTGCTCTCAATTTACATAACAGTCATAACTATTATACCACATGTGCTAGCAGCACTTTAGTTAGAATAGGAAATGGATCCCTTATCTGACCACTTCACTATAGACTCTCTGCTCCATGGCTTACCTGCAATCTTTTCTCAGTCAATTCACTTTCAAGTTTCAAGTACAATTGTTTTGATATGTATTTCTCTTGTTTGTGCCATTTTCAGGGAAATATGATCGAGAAGGATGATTGGTATTGCTAGAGTAAGTAAAGTACTTTATCTCTTTGATGAAGAAGTCATAGAGAATGGACACTTTTGGTTTGAAGCCTGTTTCAGTTTCTAGTGATGCAGAAATCATGTCGCACCAAATATTTCACCCAAAATCAATCACATTAGAGCAGGATGTGTTTAATTAGCAAAACATGTTTTTAACTCCTATTCACCAAAATTATACACCCCATCATCTCCTTTTACCCTAAGTTGTAGCGACACCTGGGGTCCTTCCAGAATTACAACTTCAACAGGGTAGCATTTATAGATTATCATACATGGTTAACTGGTTCTACGTTGTAAGATACAAATCTGAAACCTAACAATATCTTCAAAAAGAATTTTAAAAAATAGTGTTGGGGTTCTGGGACATAGTTGATTGCCAGAAGGAAAGCTTATTGTTGGTTACAAGTGGGTCATCACAGTAAAGTGTAGATCAACCCGAGAAGTGCATAGGCACTAGGCATGCTCGGTAGCTAAAGGATTTAAACAGACCTATGACAGGGGCTACACCAGAGACATTTGCTCAAGTTTATAAGTTCAATACCATTCAGATTTCGCCGTCTCATGCAGACAACTCAGATTGGCCATTATTCCAACTTGATTTGAAGAATGTCTTCCTTTATTACGAGTTGCAACAAGTTTAAATGCCTCCATGGTTTGAATACAGAAGATCAGCCCAATGCATACGTTAAAAGAACTAGTTTTTGGATCAAAACAACCATTGCCAGCATGGTTTCGTTGATTCTCATGAATTGTGAAGGGTCATGGTTGCATGCAAGGGCAATCTGATGACATTCTTTTCTAACTTCTCAGGCGTGGGAAGATTACTATCTTGATAATATATCATCGACGATGTTGTCTTGACTGGAAGTTATTTAGAGGAGATTAGGCATTTGAAGGGTTATATCACTGATAAATTTGAGATCAAAGACCTTGGATGTACTTCCTTGGAATGGAGGTTGCAAGGAATAAAATGCCATTTCAGTTTTTCGGAGAATATTATATATACCCAAGTAGCCCAAAGAGGCTTGTATGCTAGGATGTAGACCTACTAATACACCAATTGTGCTTAGACGAAAAATTAAGATACTCAAGGGTAACCCATTAAAAATAAGGATATCAAAGATTTGTGGGGAAGCTGATTATCACACACAAGACAGATATTGCATTCTGGTACATTAGGATAGTCAACTTAAGAATTCTCCATCTCAAAGACATATCTACATTCAGTATACATAATTCTTACATATTTGAGAAGAATCTTGGAAAAGGTTTATACTTTGGAAGGCATGAAGATATGAGAGTAGAAAGTTTAAGCAGATCATTCCAAACTACCAGCAGATCATTCTTGATTCTCCATGTCAAAGGTGAATCTACATCTTTTGTACCTATATATTCTTTATGAAATTGAACTAGTTGACTCATCGTTACATCGTGGCATTTCAGCATGATATCCTATTCTAAATGGAGAAAGAAAATTGCAACACATAATTTGCAGTAAACAAGGATATGCCCAGCTTTCATTAACAAACACAGCCGCACTAAATAGATGATGTGTAACATAGAAACAGAAATGACAAACCTATCAGTGGAACCCCTACATTTTAATTAGTTTAGGTTATTTTCCATAAACAATGCTCGATGTAGTTAATGTATCGTTGTTTCACGATAACAAACTTAGCATGACAAGAGATATAACTAATATAGAGTAGACAGAGATGGACGACTCACTTGTGATCATGCCAATCCACCATAGTGGCTCATATAGATAGCAGTACCCTCCAACTCCTGTAACCAAAAAATAAATAATAGAGATAAGGCAAAGCTAGGCCAGAACTTATGTATCTAAACATCTACACACAGTTCAATATGTGTACTAACTTAAAATTCAATTGTTCTTTAGGGGCACCAAGAAAAGCAGGAGCATATTAACCACATTATCGTCCTATCACAACACAACCAAGATTGTTTATTCCAATTTGGCGTTTTATCTTGCATTTCATTGCCTTTAAGGCATGACAATTGCCATTATGATAATTTTCTATGTTATTTATTACAATTATCATGTATTAAAAACAGTAAAAGACAAGATGGAGCGCCAAAATCGAATACGGGATCCGAGCTGATCACTACCAAAGTAAGCTCAAGATCTCTACCATTAAATGCAATGCCAGCATAACCAAACCAACAACTATCATCCACAGTCATTTTTTCCCAAGAAAACTCAATTTAGCAAAACACCAAACACTTTAACTAGGTCCAACTCATCTACCCAAAAACTAAGTGTAGAAATGAAGGGTAAATCAAAGCTACAAATGGAACCAAACCTTACCAGCTCTGACGCCAGAAGCACCAGCTTTCTTTAAGCCTTTTTTCTTAACAATGAAGCTCGCGCCGATAAATAAGCTGGAAGATAAACCCAAAAGCAATCCCTTCACATTATCGGATGACATCCCCTTATAGGAATCCGATGTTGCAGCAACAACTGCACCCACCTCCATTTTTACAATTGCAAAACGAAGAAAACCCAGAAAAAAAATGTCACGCTCTCATTGTGCGCAACAGAAGCAGCAAGAAGAAGAGCAAAAAAGCTCAAAATAAGTGAGGTTCCTCTGCTTCAGCTCCAGTAAAAAGATTAACTGGGTCTCAGCTCAGGGATCCTGAATCAAAACTGTACAACAAATTAGATGAGATTGGGCGATTGTCGGCGCGGCGACAGTGGGTCAAGCAAAGTCTGGTTGGCAATGGAAAAAATACAGCTGGGTGGGGGGTATGCGTTGAAAATCTTTTTCAAATGGGAAGAAAGAAAGAGTAATTTATTCAATAGTTAAATGGTTTTACCAAAACAAGGGAGTAATTGTTGAAGAAAGCAACATGCTAACTCCATAGCCATAGGTTTATAACCTTATGTATGTATAACACTACTCCCCTTTTCCAAATTTCAACCACACCAACAATTACTGCCTATTTTCCTTCAGTGTCATCAAACGTGGGAGTCTTGCTATTTGTTTTCAGAATTTTTTTTGTTTCTATTCCTAATTTAACACTTTGTGAATTGTGATGATATTTTTTTAATTTTAAAGATTTTTTTTTTTGAACAATTTCGCTCTTTGCCTTAAAAAATTGGAAAGTCCCATAATTTCTATTTTGAATTTGATCTACATGAACTACATATTTTAATATTAATTTCATAAATTTGAAAATATTTTAATTTTGACTCTTTTACAAATTTACAGGCCAAAATTAAAATATTTTCAAACTTATGAAACTTATGTCCGAAAATATAATTCATATTGATCAAATTCAAATTCGTGATAAGTTGGCGGTCTGTAAAAACTTTAACCCTATTTTAATATGATAAAAAATTATATTAACTCGAATTCACGGTGAATTCGATTTGTCAATTATTATTATGTGTATGCTATATACTATCATTGTTATGCATAAATATTATCACAATTAAAAAATTAAGTATATTTTTGTAAGAGTCGAAGTTTTATGAATAACATTAATAACAATTACACATAATAGTATATGAACTCGAATTCACAGGAGAAAATATTCTTTTCATATTTTCCTTTCCACAGAAGTCAAATACTAATGAGCTTAATTCTAAGATCAAAGTGTTTACCTCTCTTCCTGTCTTTAAAAAAAATGCAACTTTGTGATGGAGGAAGTGATTCAAAGGGTTGAACTTGCATTACCATTTGAGTTTCATATTGTTATCCAAGATTTAATAGGTTCAAATTTGTTCAAAATTATCATAGATTTCTTTTCTCCAACAAAATCTATTTGGTTGCAATGCCTTTTTTGTATATCTTTTTCAAAAAAACTTCCGACATCTTAAAACTGTCACAATTTTTTTTAATAAATATATTAATCAATAAAATAAGAGTGTATCTCTTGTGCACTTGATAGTTGGTACACATGCAAATGGGTTAAAATATGACCCATTTTCATAGCTCTTTTATATATTACAAAATTAAGATTTATTAACAGAATTCGTTCAGTCTAGTGGTTACATCCACTCTTAAGAAGCTAGTGATCAACGGTTCAATGCATAGTAGTATAATTTTAGCGTATAGTGTAATTTTTCAGTGTAAAGTTGTGTAATTTTTCAGTATATAGTTGTGTAACTTTTTTCAGTTTATAGTCGTATAACTTCAGTGTATAGTAGTGTAACTTTTCAGTACATATTTGTGTAACTTTTCACTGTGTAATTATGTAATTGTTCAGTGCATAGTAGTGTAAGTTTTCATCTTCTTTTCAGTGTATAGTTGTATAACTTTTCAGTTTATAGTCGTGTAACTTCAATGTATAATAGTGTAATTTACAGTGTATACTTGTGTAACTTTTCAGTGTGTAATTATGTAGTTTTGCATGATCTTACTTTTCAACAAAAGAAAAGCATATACTCCAAAACTATAATATTCAAAAAATATAAAATCATTTTCGGACATTTCGTCAAACACTTTAACATAATTTACCACAAAAACCATACATATAAATGAAAGCATTGCATACAAATAAATATGATACGAACCAAGCTTCAAAGCATGAGCATGAACTAGTTTTCCATAAAACATGTCCGAAATTCTAGCACAATATTTACATAAAATATAAAAGTGAGGTTATCACCACACATTTCATCAAACAGGAAGAGGACATCAACCGGACTATCACCCATAGGGAACCCACTAATCATATTATTTCAAATTAACAATATGGGGTTCTCAATACGAAACAACGAATGACTTTCCATGGTGATTTAAAAGGGTGAACATAAGTTGTTATGGCTTCTTCGGTGCATATAGAGACTCATATAGAGACTTTATTGACGGTTTGAGGATGGTGACTTTCAGTGTAGTGGTGGGCGAGATTGAGCGGTTTGAGAAGAATTATGTGATTTTATTTTCAGGATGTGGGCCAGACTCGACCCAATTAACAAGATATAGTTTATATTAATCTGTCTCAATTATTTTTTTCCACTTTTATTATATCATTTTTATAAAAAATAATAAAAGAAAAAAAATGACAACGGGCAGAGGAAGACTACAATCTAAGAGACATCACACACATTAAAAATTAAATCGTCCTATTCACTCTTTTTTTTTTTCAAGTCGGTCCAAAATTATCTTTCTATCTCCTGAATTATTTTAAAAAAAAATATTTCTCTACCAACTCGATATCAAAACAACTCTACCCGAAGAAGTAACCATATTATTCTCAAATCCCACCTCATACTCCCCGTATATATAAGAATAAAATAATTCTTACCCATTAACACTTTTTATTAATAAAAATCCTAACTTCAACTTAGTCATAAGAGCATTGTTTAAAAGCTAAGATTTCCCCATCCTCCCCACCCCCCAATTTTATTATTTTATAAAAAATTATTAACACACTGTCATTTTCATAAGTACGAGTGTTAAAGACATTTTATTTTATGTTTAATTATGTCTATTCTAGTCATAATTCAAATAAATAAGAAAACTACTTAGATTATAAAAAACATCACCCTTGGCTTAATTGCAATTATATGTAAATATATTGAATATTACAAATCAATTATTTTTTAGTATATTTTTTGCAATTAAGAATTTAAGTGGTCAGCAGATATGAAATCTTCTTAATCCAAAACATTGTCATTCAACAACTTAGAATTACCACGTAAGGAAAATGGCCACACGGGGTTGCCATTAACCTAAATTGGAAAGGGAATTAAAAGTAATAATTGACTTGCAATATTTATTAGACTGAAATTAAACCGAAGATGCAATTTTTATTTGCATTTAAGATAAAAAAAAAAAAAAACCATTGCCAAGAAATATTTTCAGTTTTTTGAATTTTTTTAATATAAAAAAATAATTGAATTTTTTTAAGGATAGTACTTTTACCAATTTGGGCCAAAATTAAAAATAGTGATGGGTTGTAATAATAGGGCTGAACCCGATTAGAAAGCCCAGCCCCATACACTGGGCCACAATTGACCGGTCAGAGTTAGGCATGGGTAGAGTTGTAACTTCACAAAGTAATGGCGCGTGCCCGCCGCCTAAAAGCACGTTGGCTTCCCCATTTAAACCTGGTCGTCTCCAGACCCTGCTTCCCTCCGACAATCCTAGAACCACCAGAAGCTTCTTCTTCCTCGGCCTTCCCCTCATTTCTTATCATTTAACGCTGATCATCCTCATTTGGAAGGATTCCGTGTTGAATCAATGGCGTCATTCAGTGAAGCACCCCCCGGCGATGCTAAATCAGGTGAGAAGATCTTCAAGACCAAGTGCGCTCAGTGCCACACCGTCGAGAAAGGCGCCGGCCACAAACAAGGTTGGTTTTCCTCCCCGGAGAAACCTAAATTCTCTGTTCCACAGAATAGCTTGTTAATATTTTGTTGTGTTTTTGCTTTTGCGTATGTACGTCAGGACTTTATTCGCATTGATTTCGTTTCTCTATCTTTCTCTCTCGTCATTGTTGAATCGTGTTTATATTTGGTGAGATCTGCTGATTTATTGCATTGCATTAATGAAATAAATTTCGATGTTGAGGCTGGAGGAATATGTATTTGGAATTAGTCTGACTGTAGATGTCATCTATATTTGACGTAGGGTTCGTGTTTTGGTTTTACTCTCTGTAATTCTGCAGATCAATGTGGATCAACTATTTTTTCCTTCTAATAGGCATAAATGAATTCTGCTTTTGGTTCGTTGGATTTTGAAGTCTGGAATCTGAAACAGATTAATTAATGATTGATGGCTTCCAGAGACGTTTGTTGGTCTACAAACGTTTCTTGATGGTTGGGCGTGTGATCTCATAGAAGTTGAACTTGTATTTCACTTTATTATTGTCTGTTCAACAGCCGTGCTTATTCTATTTACCTTTTGATCACCATGCTCTCTGTTCAAAATTTGTAGGTCCTAACTTGAATGGCCTCTTTGGAAGACAATCTGGTACTACCCCTGGTTATTCTTACTCAGCTGCAAACAAGAACATGGCTGTGTCCTGGGGAGAGAACACACTTTATGATTACTTGCTTAATCCCAAGAAGGTATGCTTGTGTCTCTGTGAAATTGGTGATCTTTGGGACACTTGCCTCTTTGAAATTTAATTATCTTCCATTTACAATTGGATGGAACTCTTTTCTGGACTTACTACCGCAGACCATGTTGGCTTGCTCTTGAAATATTTTATCAGATTCTTTGTACACACACAATTTCGTCATGAAGTTTCATCAGGCCCCAGGGGGGATGGATTCTTATATATTTTGGTGTAAATTATGTGCATGTTCAGTTTTTTCTTAATTTGAAACCTTGCTGGGACTATGTGATATAAATGTTTGGGGTGTTGCTTGTGTATGTTTATGTTTATGTGTTCGTTTTCCTGGTTCCGCAAGTGTTACCCTCTGAAATGACTGAGGTAAATTTTATTTTTACAGTACATACCTGGAACCAAGATGGTTTTCCCTGGATTGAAGAAACCGCAAGAGCGTGCAGATCTAATTGCATATCTTAAGGAGGCTACTGCTTGAGAACTCATTTTTCGAAGACATCAAGTACGATTTTCTGACCATTAAAGAGATGTATTAGTCATTGATCCCATTTGGATACATTTTCAAGTTGAAGTAGTTAGAATACTTGATTGAATAAGAGCATCATATCTCTATGCTGCGCTTTTTGGTCTCTCTAGTTGATACTAGGCACTTTTGTTGCCTTGTATGGTTAATTCCAACATGTTATTTCATCCGTGTGTAACGAACATCAAAATATTAACAAACTGCATCTTCATCACATCATGGTACTTTGCCCGTTTTAATTTTTCTTTTCTCGAAAAACTTTTTGGTCTTTTTCCCATAGTAACTTAGCTGTATACTACGGGTTAGATTACTGATGATCCTCATGTTTTTACATCCCTTGCAATCGAAGGAGATGCTTAGAAGTTGTGTTTTTTAGGGGGCAGCACCCTAGCAGGTAGTGATATTGTGGGGTCATGCTAATTGCCAAGTCATAGACTGATTTATGATTTTGCTCCAAGGTGCGAACACTTTCATATTTTTGCACATATACGAGCGAGTACATGTTAAGATGCATTATTTTCTGCCAAAAATTTTAAGAGTGGTACATGTTATTTTAAAATTGATAATCTTTCTATTGAAAAGTGACAGTTGCACAGTGCGAATCAAAAGAAATTTCTGTTGTAGAGTTGGTATTGCTGCATGCAGTATATATTATAATATTTGACATGTACTGTTGTGTTTGAATAATATATTCCCTCCGTCCCAGGCTATACCCCTGGGATGACACACAGCTGGGATGACACACAGTTTAAGGAAAATATATTTTTTAAATAAAGTAGTGGTGCATGGGTAAATGTGTGGAAAATTTTGTGAGTGTGCACGCAAATCGATGTTTCCCTTTTAAGTAGTGTGCAAATTCGTTTGGGACAACAAAAAATGAAAAGTGTGCAAATTGATTTGGGACGGAGGGAGTAATGTGTATGTACATGAGAAATATATTTCTCTAGTTTAAAGTCTTTTCTTTTCAAATATATGTTTTGTACTTTTGTGATTCTAAATATAACTATTGTTTCTAAATCTTTTACTAAAAGAATTAATATTTATGATCTTTAAGGTAAATTTTGTATTTATGAGTTTATGTTGGGTTATATTTGTTTATTACATAAATAATGATTACAGTTTGTTACGTTTATATTATTGGAACCACATACGTTAATAATTTGCATGTAATTAATTATCAAGTATACTTTTTGAGTACTGCTAGTAATGTTATTAAAAAATCGAATATTTGTAAATATATCATCTAAATTTGCCACATGTTGATATGTGTTGATAAGAAATTGCATGTTATTGATAATCAGGCGTCCTTAACAATAAATTTTGGCTCCGTCACGACTTGGACCCATATGAATTCTGGGTCTAATGGCTCGGATTAGTTTAGCCTATAGGCTAATGGATTGGTGGCTCGATTGGCTGGACATTACAATAATTTTTTATATTATTATTTTTTTAGGATTGCGATTTGAATTTTATATAACTTTGCTATTGTCAATTATTAATTTGATATTTATACTTTTAAATATAAATTATTAAGATGAAGTATTTGAAAAAAATTCACTAATTTTATACTCTAATTTATTATCTACAATTATATATGCTTATCTACAATGAATCAATATTTTTAAGTTTAAATTATTTCCGAAGAATGATTGAATTTAGTTGGGTGACTTACATATTGATTAAAAAAAATGACTATATTTATAAATTGGTTCACAATATCTGTATAGAAGTATTTTTTTTTCTGCACAAAATCAATTTATAATTTTTGTCAATTTTGAGAATCGTTCGACGAAAAAAGAAAAAAGGGTTGGCATGTTGGTCGGGTCCGCTAGTCCAAGCAAGATTGGACT
>JAPKLY010000004.1:2117281-2143956 GCA_026898435.1 Prunella vulgaris
AGGGTTGGCATGTTGGTCGGGTCCGCTAGTCCAAGCAAGATTGGACTTCATTTCGCAGGTCCAATAAAAGCATGAGCCAATCAGTCCTACTGTCCTAGTTTGTAATATAGTTTGACTTAATAAGTTGGGTTGAGTTGGATAGGTAGGTACAAATTATCACATCTTGTGATTGGAAAGAATATTGAAATTTTCCAATATTCGTAATTGACTAGTTGTAACTTGTAACAATCACAGGCGGTAGAAGTCAATGGAAATCGTTTCTGACTATTTAGCGTTTAAACGCAACCTAATTTTTTTAATTTAATATAGATAAATATATAGTCTTCTATAATTGTCTTGACTTAAAAATGCTAAAATTTATTAATTTGATAAAAATTAGGTCGGAAGAAGATTGTCTAGCGCATAGCGCTGGATAGCCTGATTTTTGCAACACTGTTAGTGGCAAATTTCGAGAATGGTATACTATAAAACATAAACAAAGACAGTGAATATGTTTCATACTCTTAGCAGCCAAATGAACTGACAATGAATATGTTTCCTATTCTTAGCAGCCAAATGAACTTTTTTATTTTGTATGATTTTATTCGTTTAAAATGAATAAAATCTCCCAGAATAGTATGAGTTATCAGTTATGACTTATGATCCATCGATTTATACCTACCCCAACTCATAAGACTTAAAAAATGTGTATTTTATCTTCAAAGTAAAATTTATTACTTGCATAAAGATGTTGTAGAGGTTGTTATTGTGAAAGAGAATTTCTTTTCTAAAAAATTTACATTTTGAAAATAAAAACTTGTACCAAAAGGAAGTGTTTGGTTGAAATAATTTGGAGTGAGATATGAACATTAAAAATTATATTGTAATTAGAGTTCGGGCAAAATTATTTATTTAAAGATATTTTTAAAATATATTATGAATGGGGAAAAGTTGAGTGTGTTAATTAAAATAGAGTCAGTCAGTGCTTGTAATACCGACCGGCTATATGTAACTTTTTAGCACCAACTAACTTTATTTTAATAAACACACAAAACTTTTTCCCGTTTTTATAATATATTTTGAAAATATCTTTAGATAAATAATTTTGCCTTCGAGTTGCATTTGTTATAATATATTGAGATAATATATTATTATATTAATGGATATAATATTAGGATTATAGTCCATGGGCTTTAGACCCACAAGACTTAGAGTTAGGTACTCTATTTATAATGTATCGTTCCCTTGTATTCTGTACTTCACATCATTGTAAACGACAGTTCATATTATTATACTATTTCCTGGCTTGGTCGCCCCCAGACGTAGTAACTCTGTCACGAACTGGGTCATCAATACTGTGTCTTTTACTTTACGCTTTCCTCTCAAGATTATAACACGTTATCAGCACGAGTCTCTACGAGCGTTAAGGATTTATGAGAGGATTGCTCCAGCACAATTTTCAGATCTGGATTTAAAACTCAGATTTTAATTTGGAAATTAAGCAGTCATCTGTGAGTCATTTTTTATTTATTTTCTGAAATTGAGAGCATGTGTATTCTGCATATTATATGACCTGGTTAATTATTCCATGTTTATGTCTGTATATATGCTTCTATTGATCATGCTTTTAATCTGGGATTTTTATTATTAAAATTCATGATTAGATGTTCATGTTAATTTTTTTTATGAAAACCAGATCCATTGAATATGCTAATCTACTGCTTAACTTTCTGATATCTGATTATATGTTCTGGAAACATCCGTATGTAATACGTTTTCTGTCCATGCGATATGCTGTTTATATGCTTATATACGTTGATGATCTGTTTGTATATGATCCGATGTTTTTTTATCGCTGCGTAACAAAACCCTAAAAAAACTTGTTTCCAGAATCGATCGTCCCTCGATCGAATTACAAAACTCTTCTGCCTTTTTCGAAAATTTGTATCAGAATTTTTTTTTTCTTCGAAACAATTTTTCGAGAATCTTTTTTCAGAAATCTGATACCAAAAACTGTTTTTGTGAAAATTTCGAATCAAACTTTGAAACAAATTATTTTTGCAAACTCTGTTTTTCCAGAAAACTTTTTCGAAAACCTAAATACTTGATATTCAGAAACCTATTTCTGGAAATTCAATACGGTTCGAAAAACCCCCTGTTCCAGATTTTTTTTTTGCGAAACCAAACTTTTCAGAAAACCAAATCGACGAAAGTCGAAACCAAAATTCTTTTTCAGAAATCAAATTTGCCAATACGGGTAATCAGAAATCGAAAATGATATCATCACCTACCCGTGTCGATACGACGATGAAACTCACTGACCGTTGGCTACCGCGCAACGGCCCCTGCAGTGGCCTCGACGCGACGGCACCTTACCGCGTCCAACGAAAGCCACCGCGCCACGGCGGACCCATAGTCCCTGACAGCCATAACGGAGGCGCGACGTCGCCCCAGCTTGTGCAATGACGACGCGACCAAGGCGGCCGACCGTTTGTGCGACGGCCACGCCACTGCTCACGGCGGCGCAACGCGCGGCTGATTTTTCCGGCAAGCGCGGCGACAGCCATCGGCGGAAGACGAACGGCCATGACGTGCGACTGTGCCCTGTTTCTCGCGATGGCTCGCGACGCCTGATGGGCACGGCGGCGACAGCGGCTGTACGCTGCGACGCCACGTCAGTAGATCTAATTTTCGCATCGGCGATGACAACCGAGAGGCATGGATTCAGCGATTTTTTCGCCCACTCTCTCCGCTATTTTTTCCGCCCACGAATTTCGGAAACCCTTGACATCTTCTGCGATTTTTCAGCGTTTTTGTTTCCTCAGATTCTGAAATCCTAATTTACAAATTGGGCCTGTTTGTTTTAATCCGAAATTGGGCCGAAGCCCTCCCTAATAAAAAAAACCTTAATTAATATTAATATTAATTAAATAATTCCTTAGGCCATTTTTTTAATTAATTGATTGGGCAATTTTATTTTAGTCGATCCTAATTAATTTGGATCCTAACAATTATTTTTGGGCCCGATGTCCCATTAATAAAAATTCATAATGGTATTATGAAAGTCCAAATCATCAATTTTTTTTCTAAGACCTTATCCAATAATTATTTTTGGGCTCAAGTCCCATTAATAAATGTCTCACAAGTCATACACCCAATCCTTTATCAAATACACCCCTATTATTAATTTGTCATTGCATTTTATCTCAAGCCCTATTCCTTTTGCTACAAAACAATTATAAATTCTAAATTTATTAATTTCTTTCTTTGTAGCAACAAAAATGTCAAACATCATCAAACGTGAATTTGATGAACTGGCACTAGATGGCCACAATTACTTGACATGGGCTTTAGACGTTGAAATCCACCTAGCTTCAAAAGACTTATCCGACACCACCACTCAAGGGTGGAAATCCACTACTGCCCAAAAGGCACAAGCTCTAATCTTCTTAAGACATCATCTTTACAAAGATCTTAAGAATGAATACCTCACTGAAAAAGATCCATCGATGTTGTGGAAATCCCTCTAGGATCGATTCCAACAACAACAAAATGTGATCCTCCCCGAAGCCAGACATGCTTGGACAACACTTCGTTTCCAAGACTTTAAGTCTGTGACGGAGTACAACTCCGCCCTACATCGCATAGTTTCGCAGCTCAAGCTGTGCGATGAACCGATCCCTGATGATCAATTAATCGAGAAAACTCTTTCCACCTTCCACGCTAGTAATCTTGTACTACAACAACAGTACATGGCCAAAGAGTATCAAACACACTCCGACCTTATTTCTGCACTTCTAGTTGCAGAAAAGCACAATCAATTGTTGATGAAAAATCATGTCTGAAGCACATGCTACTCGGAGGAACTCTAGAGGCCGTAAACGTGGAAAAGGAAATGATGCGAGTGGGGAACGCGGATTGACCCGAAGTCGAGGCTGTGGTAGGGGAAGAGGTAGAGGTCGCAGCAATGCACAATCTAGTGCAACTGAAAGGAATGCACCTCAAGACAAACCATCGAGCTCAGGTGCACAGAACAAACAACTCTGTCACAAGTGTGGATGTGACGACCATTGGTCTCGCCAGTGTCGAACTCCGAAACATATAATGGAGCTATATCAACGCATGCTTAAGGACAAAAAGGGGAAAGCTCCTATATGTGAATCACACCACACTAACCTACCCGGTGCAGGCTTTCATATGGAGAAGGATGACCTCTTAGTGGGTGAAACAATGACTGTAGACGCCTTTGGAGACAATGAGTGATCGACATCAACCTGTTGTTTACTTGCTTTATCTATTAGACTTTTTGATACTATTTGCTACTTGGTTTGACCAGCATGTTTGACTGGCTTTTATCTTGACTATGTCGCATGATACCTTTTATGGATTTCATTTATGAATGCTTATCGATGCTTTATTTTTACAGTCAAATCCAATTGTCGATCACTATTGTCTACAAAAATAATTTAATACGTTTTTGATAAAGTAGGACCTAAGTGACCCCTTGTGCGGCTGATCAATCAGCGTCTGTAATCTTGGCTCTCCTTAGCATTCCTCATATCTAAACGTACCTAAACATACACTTAAGTGCTTATGGAGATTAATGTTTTGTGCTTAGTAGATAGTGCTACTACACATACTATCTTAAGAGATAGATAATTTTTCCAAACATTAACCGAAAAGAAAGGAAGTGTTACTACTATTTCCGACGACGACATACAAATCGTTGGCTCCGAAAGAGCCTCGATTATTCTACCTATGGGTACCGAATTAATAATCGAAAATGCTTTATTGTATCCACAATCAAAGCGTACCCTCCTCAGTTTCAAAGACATTCGACAGAATGGCTATCACATTGAGATAAATACTGAGGACAATAGTGAACATCTGTTAATGACTCACTATTTAAATTATCGTAAACACATCGTCGAAAAACTTCAATCTTTCTCGTCTGGCTTGTATTACACATACATCAAACACTCAAATCTCCATATAGCTCTTAATCTAAAATTTGATGATCCAAATTCTTTCAAACTATGGCATGAGCGGTTAGGACATCCAGGACAAACCATGATGCGTCGGATTCTATGTAATTCATCAGGTCATAACATAACACACAACAGAATCCCTTCTGTTAATGAATACATATGTGATGCTTGCACAAAGGGTAAGCTAATAATTCGTCCTTCTAGTAGTAAAGTAAGAACTGAATCTCCTAAATTCCTTGAGCGGATTCAAGGAGATATATGTGGACCAATACACCCAGCATCTGGACCATTTCAGTACTTTATGGTCCTAATAGATGCATCCACTCGGTGGACTTATGTCACCATGCTATCCACTCGCAATACTACTTTTGCAAAGCTTATTGCACAGATTATCCTGTTGAGATCTCAATTCCCAGATCATCCTATTAAATCCATTCGTATGGATAATGCCGGTGAATTCACCTCTAAGGCATTCGATGATTTTTGCATGGCACTGGGAATCAAAGTGGAGCATTCGGTCCCTCATGTTCATACTCAAAATGGTCTAGCTGAATCATTAATTAAACGTCTTAAATTAATCGCTAGACCACTACTACACAAAACGAACTTACCTATTTCATGTTGGGGGTATGCAATCTTACATGCATCATCACTAATCCAATTCCGACCAACTACATATCATGAATATTCCCCTATTCAACTCGTGCGTGGAAATGAACCTAACATTTCCCATCTGCGTACATTCGGTTGTGCAGTGTATGTTCCAATACTACCACCTAAGCGAACATCTATGGGCCCACAAAGAAAACTCGGTATTTACATCGTTTTGTATCTCCCACAATACTTAAATACCTCGAGCCTTTAACTGGGGATCAATTTACTGCCCGTTTCGCTGACTGCACATTTGACGAAGATCTATTTCCGGCCTTAGGGGGAGAGAAAAATACCACAATTAATAAATGCCGTGAAATAACTTGGAACACAAAAGATCTTCAGTTCCTAGACCTACACACAAATCAATCTGAACTTGAAGTTCACAAGATAATAAATTTGCAATACTTAGCAAATAACCTGCCAGATGCATTCACTGATCATAAAGGAGTGACTAAGTCGCATATACCTGCGGTAAATGCGCCTCAAAGGGTACAACTCCCTTTGAAGACAAATGTTAATCCCCCCATGCGCCAGAAGCGTAAATGAAGCATTAACATAAGCGAACCGAATTCGCGTAAGTGTAAAGCTAGCAAACACACTATGTCACCCCTAAAATCTCCTGAAGAGATTCGTCCTGTAGACGAAAATCAGAGTCAAAATGCACGTGCGAAAACAATCAATGACTCTGAGAAAGCGGAATCATCAGACCGATACCCTTTGGGAAATGAAGAGGATCTGGTCGATGTAAACATTGAAGTTTCAACAAACTTCGTAAACACGGGAGAAACTTATAACAGAAATACAACTGTTGTCGACAACACATTTGCAGCCTTAATTGCCTTCACCATTTCTAATAATGATCTAGATCCTGAACCCAAAACTATATCCGAGTGCCGAAAGCGCTCTGATTGGGTGAAATGGGAAACTGCAATAAAGGCCGAGCTATACTCGCTAAACAAACGAAATGTTTTCAGTTCCATCGTTCGTACCCCAAAAAATGTAGTCCCTGTTGGATACAAGTGGGTATTTGTACGAAAGCGAAATGAGAACAATGAGATTGTGAGATACAAAGCGAGGTTAATGGCTCAAGGGTTTTCGCAGAGACACGGTATCGATTTCGATCAAACTTACTCTCCTGTTATGGATGCCATAACATTCCGCTTCCTTATATTCATGGCAGTTAAACTAAACTTAGAAATGCAGTTAATGGACGTAGTTACCGCATACTTATACGGATCATTAGATTCTGACATCTATATGAAAATCCCTGATGGATTAACTATTCCCCAAATGAGGAATAATGAACATCGTAGTATGTTCAGCATTAAGTTGCAACGCTCGTTATATGGCTTAAAACAGTCAGGTCGTGTGTGGTATAATCGACTAAGCGAATTCCTCCTGAAGAAGGAATACGTAAATAACGAGGCTTTTCCTTGTGTCTTTATTAAGAAATCCCTTAATGGTTTTTGCATCATCTCGGTGTATGTGGATGATCTAAACATTATCGGAACAAGGAAAGAGATTGAAGAAGCAAGTTCAATCTTAAAAACTGAATTTGAAATGAAAACTTTGGGTAAAACCAAGTTTTGTCTCGGTCTGCAGATCGAGCATTTCCCTGAAGGAATACTGATACACCAATCAGCTTACCTAAAGAAAGTGTTGGAGAGATTCCACATGGATAAATCTCATCCTTTAAGCACTCCAATGGCTGTCCGTTCCCTCGATTCGGAAAAGGACCCATTTAGACCTAAAGAAGATACCGAAAAGCTATTTGGACCTGAAGTTCCATATCTAAGTGCAATTGGTGCACTGCTCTATCTTGCAAACTGCACTAGGCCCGATATTGCCTTTGCAGTCAATCTACTTGCAAGGTTCAGTGCCTCCCCTACGAGGAGACATTGGAATGGTGTGAAACATATCTTACGATATATTCAAGGTTCACAAGATCTTGGTCTTTTCTATCAAAGAAACCAAGACAACACACTTATAGGTTATGCTGATGCTGGTTATCTATCTGATCCCCATAATGCGAAATCGCAAACGGGTTATGTTTTCCTCTGTGGTGGAACAGCCATTTCATGGAGATCTGTCAAACAAACTTTGGTGACCACATTGTCAAACCACTCAGAGATCATAGCTCTATACGAAACTGCACGAGAATGTGTGTGGTTAAAGTCCCTTATAAAACACATTCACGATTCGTGTGGTATCCCTTCTGTTGACTTAAGCCCCTCGATTATCTACGAAGATAATGCTGCATGTATTGCACAAATGAGCAACAGCTATGTCAAAGGGAACTTGACGAAACATATATCCCAAAATTCTTTTATCCTCACGAACTCCAAAAGAGTGGTGAGATCACGATAAAACAAGTACGCTCAAGTGACAATCTAGCTGATTTGTTCACTAAATCCCTTCTCACTTCGACTTTTGAAAAGTACGTACATGGAATCGGGATGCGTCGACTTGGAAGGTTGTTATCTTCAGGGGGAGTATCAAATGCTAAACAATCCTGATGATTGAATCCTCGAGGTCATTTGTAACACTCCACTGAGTAATACTTGCATTCTTCCTTGTCATATTATATCCAAGGGGGAGTGTTATAATATATTGAGATAATATATTATTATATTAATGGATATAATATTAGGATTATAGTCCATGGGCTTTAGGCCCACAAGACTTAGGGTTAGGTACTCTATTTATAATGTATCGTTCCCTTGTATTCTGTACTTCACATCATTGTAAACGGCAGTTCATATTATTATACTATCTCCTGGCTTGGTCGCCCCCAGACGTAGTCACTCTGTCACGAATTGTGTCATCAATACTGTGTCTTTTACTTTACGCTTTCCTCTCAAGATTACAACAGCATTATTGCGATTTTGATTCAAAAAATAAATTCGATTGCACCCCAGTCCCTCGCATTCGAGTTATGCATACAATTCCTTTTCTTTTTTTCTTTTTATATTTCTATTTTCATTTTATTCCTTATAATTTTATTAAAAAAAAATAGTATCACTTTTTTTTTTGGTGAATTTTTCCCCTGGCCCAAGGCTACAGACGGTTTGATACCATTTTTTGTGAATAAAATTTTATGTACACTGAAGATGCCAAATTTTGTTTTAAAAAATATAATAAAAATAAAATTTTATATCCTTCTTTCTTTTTTTTTTTTGAAGAGAAAAATTTATATTCATTATGTATGTCGAAGAGAGAGTCCGGATCCTCTCAATTTCTTTGTGTAAATTTCTCCTAAAGTTAAAAAAAAAAAATACAGCACATGGAATGGGTCATTATGATAATAAAAAAATATATTTTTATTAATTATTTTAATTTTGTGTCTGTCCCTTCCTCCAAATTTCACGAAAAAAGTAGAGAAAGAAATAAAGAGGATCGGGGTTGGGGGGTTGGGGGTTTCGAAACGCACGTATTTTGTTGGAAGTGGTCACGCTACCAAATGATTCTTTCTCCTGATTAAAATCTAATCTATTCTGCTGACCTTTGCCCATCCACATTTCATTTGAAAAAATATCCTTCAATGTCAAAGTCGTCGCATTCACTTATTATAATTTTTAGGGGGGTTTCCCAAAATAAGAAAAAGTTATTCAAATAAAATAAATAAATTTTTTGACTGGTGAAATAAAATAAATAACTAGATGTAGCTTGATTTGTAATTTTTCGATAGAATGGAGGATGAAAATAAATATATGACAATAATTAGAAATTAATGATTAAAGAAAAATGTTCATATACTTGATACTATTATCTCAATTAATCTGCCTTTTTTTTTCCCATGACTTTTGCGTGATTCTTGTGCAATCTTTTCACTAGTAATTTTTAAAATTATATTAGGTGATGTTTTTAAAATATCATTTTAAAGTGATATTTTGACCAATTTTAAAAGAAAAATCTGTTTTGATTATTATCAACGAACGTGAAACAAATTGTCCTTGTGGGAATTAAAATACTTATAGAGTAATTATGGTGGTGTATGAAAAAAAAATAAAAATCAATGTCACTAATTCTTCTTAAATAATATAATCAATTAGGGGTGAGCACTATTTGGTTAAAATTGAAAAATCGAACTAAACTGAACCGAAATAAAATTTTGGTTCGGTTAATTTGGTATTGGGTTTGATTTCGGTTTGAAATGTTCAAAATTTTGGTTTTCGGTTTCGATTTCGATTTTTAAAGTAAAAAAACTGTATAACCAAAAATCGAACCGAAATATAATTATATTCATATTACTATATATACTTATATATTATAATTTATAAATTTTATATACTACACATACGGATATATGACTATATATATTGATATACATATATATATATATAATATTATATATTTTTAAATATTAATTTTTAATTCTAATAATCAAATCTATCATTCAAATCATAATATATATATGTAAACATTAAATATTATCTTTTTTTGCAAATATTTTGGTTATTTCGGTATAAAATCGAAACCGAACCGAAAATTTCGGTTTCGATTTTTTCTGTTTTTAATAAATATGGTTCGATTTCGGTTCCTTATAATGATTAATTCGGTTAGTTCGGTTTTGACTATTCGTTTCGATTCGGTAACCGAACCGAGCCATGCTCACTCCTATAATCAATACTCATTTTAGTTTGATCACTTTCTTTTCTATAATCATTTAGCTTCCATCATTCCCTTCCTTCGACATAACCAATCTTATTTTGTGTCAATTTCTTTTAAAATTAAAATATACCACTAATAATATAATAGAGATAATATCTCCTTCAATATAGTTGGAGTAACAAAAAGAAAAAGTATTTTCATTCTCATGAGTCATGGCCATTGAAAAGTAAGCATGTCAAACGTTATAATCTTTAGACCCGGTCCATCATTGTTTACTATTGTCCTTACAAAAGAATAAGCAACAAATTGTCCAACACTTATAATAAAAAAAAATTCCTCTTCCCTAAAAAATAGCATAAGAGTAATTATCATGGACTAACAGTCTGTTTTAAAACTCTACAAAATAACTTCTAAAATAATTTTTTTTTCCAAAAATTGTATAAGAAAACTTTGAAAAAGTGTTAAAATAAGCAGTTTTTATTATTTTAAAACAGATACTAAATCCGAGAATTTGCACTAATAAATAATCAGTTTATTTAATTTTTTTAAAAAAGTCAATTTATTTAAGAATCATTACATACTAGTTTAAAAAAGTGATTATTTTTATAAATTAATTTAAAATATTTGCACAAATGTGTAATTTTTTTATACATAATCAATTTGTAATTATCATTATTTTTTTGGACTATATTGTAATTTCTCCTTTATCCAATTAGTGCATTTTTCCTTAATTAATACTTTAGATTCTTGCATAAAAGCATATACATGTCATTGTGTATTATCAATTATCTAGTTTGGTTTGATCCGTGATGTTTTTGTTCCGTGTAGAAATGTGTTATAAAATAATATTCACTTAAAGTAAGAAGAAAAAAAAGAAAAGGAAAAAGAAGAGTGTACAAAAATCAAACTAAACGAATTGGGATTATTATGTAACTAAATATTTGTTCTATTTGTGCTAAATGAAATATAATACTCCACAATTTTTTATTTCACCTTTCAACACATTTTATTCATAAAGAATCACTTTAATCATATAGTAGTATAAATTTCACAATATCCTCTTCAATAGTATTATTTAGGGTCTTGATTCGAGATATAGAAAAAGAAAATTTATTTTATTTTATGGCGAAATGATGGTTTCACTTTTGTGAAGGTTGCAATGCGGTCCTGTGTTTTAGTTTCAGATGATTCATTTCTTATGGTGATTATAATTTCGATTTACAGTGAGACGAAACGATGTGTCGTATACCATGTTGTAGAAATAATTATTATTAAATTATGAAATTTAAAGTTTACAATGTTAAAATATGGAGATATTTATTTTGAAACGAGCTCATAAAATAAACAAACATAAATTGTGATGCCATTCTCAAAGTTATGGACATTTATTAAGATATAAAGTCATTTAAAAGTTTTGATTTTCCAAATATACTTGACCAAAACACCAAACTTAACCAAATCAATTAAACACACTCGATAAACTCAAATTGTTGTATACATAAAAACATTATTAATTATTATTTAAATAATACTAATTCAAGTACACAATATATATTAAACTATATATTTTTTACATTTTTTTTTGAAAAAAATTAAAATGCATTTCACTGCCTCAGAAATTAGGGTGGGAATCCACCCCCCAGTGTATTTCTTGGAGGGAGCTTCTGAGTTAAAGTCAGCACAGCCAAAATCCAGAGACTTTGTGAATGATTGATCTCCCATCTCTCTTAATTTCAACACAAAACGACTGACCCTTTTCCCCCATTAACCAATTGGATTCCATTCCATTTCCACACAACCCCATTGCTTCAAAGATTGTTGCATCTGCATCCCAACCCGGCTAATTTCTCACAGTTGGTATCACTTCTTCCTTTCTCTGTTTTTCCACGTTGATGATCAAGATTCTTGTTTCAACCAACTCCCTTTTCCTTATAATTGACTCTTCTTTTTCTGGGCTGTGATCATCTTTTGCAATGTGTTTTCATTCTCAACTTCTCTCTCTCCTCTTCAGTTGATCGATATGTTTTTGTAGTCCCTCTTTTTTTGTTTACAGAAAGTTGTTGTGATGCTTGTGCTGTTGCTCGTGAGTTGTACATAATGTAAATTTGAATTGCTGTATGGGTGGACTGTAGAGCACCTTTGATTTCACTTTGTTTTCCTTTTTACTTGTATTACTTTTGTGGTCAGAAAATGCTGATGGGTGTGGCTTAGAGTATCAGTATGATATGTTCCAATTTTCCTCTGAACTCAATTCCTCTTCCTTTGAAAGCTAATCAGAGAGCATTTTCAATTTGGGCATGTAGATATATTCGTTTAGATTCAACCTTTATACCAATTTTAAGAATAAAATAGAGGATGCCTACAAACTTGACTTTTTAGGAGAATATAAAATTAATTTCTCCCCGCGTATACATGAATTGTGGCAGTTTATTATGATTTCTGATTAGTAGTTCATTTAAATGATCCACTGTTTCTGGTTTTGCAAGGTAATATGTCAGAAAATGGTTTTATTGGTGGAGATGGAGAATCAGTTTTGCGCAGTGATAAGGTTGGTTTTCCACATTTTAAACAGTGTTGATTTTACAAAATAAACAACTGTGTGCCTTTTGGATTGATTTTATCTGCATACAATCTAAATTTCTCTGTTCATCCTTATAAACTTCCAGGTCATAGTTGATCCAGGGACACCTCCGTCTCTGACTTGGGAACGGAAACTTAGTACCGAGGGGAATGCACTTTCTGAATTTAGTCTATCTTTAAGAGAAGTTATCACTTTGGTATTGCTTTGAACTTTTCCATAATTCTTGCATCTCCATTCTTTTCATATGATGTTAGAAGCTCTACTTTAATCGATTGTTTTACCTACTTCTTGGCTGCATATAGTAGTGCGAGCACATGCCCAGGAAGCTGAATTTCTGTGTTAAATTTTCCTCTATATCTCTATTTAGTTTCTTTTGGTTTATCTAGGCTCCTATAGGTTATAGACTGTGGCGACACCTTCGAGAGGAAAAATCCAGAAACCGAGTAAGTTCCCCTCATTGTAGGACTGAAACTTGAATTGATTGATGCCAGTTTTAAACAATGTTATGTTTGCTGCATACTGTTCTTGCAGGAGGCATTTCTCGATCCTTTTACAAAACGCCCAACATCATCTTGCCATGGGGTTCCGCTGGGTGGTATAGGGTAATATCTATTGTTGCTCTTTTTTATCACTTTTGTTCAAGATGCAGCAAGTTGAATTAGGGCAACTGTATAGCAAAGTTTGTATGCTCACTAAATTGTCATAGTGAGTCTGCTTAAAGCATATTGAAGAGCATCATCTGCCTACTTTTGTTTATTCAGATTGTCATCTGCCTATATTGTACCTCTTCCATGCATCAAACTTGTTGAAATATTTTTAGATTGCTTATGCTTAGTAGCTTTAAATTAAATTATGCAACAACTTTTTCCACTAATTATGCATGGGGTGACACAACTTTCAGTGCTGGAAGCATTGGAAGAAGTTACAAAGGTGAGTTTATGCGTTGGCAGCTATTCCCTCGGGTCTGTGAAGATGAACCAGTCTTAGCAAACCAATTTTCTGTAAGTGTGATCCTATTCTGCAGGCTTGTTGATTGATGTTAAACAAAAAAATGGGGTTGCATAAAGTCTACTATTAGAAGGTCAAATTACACCTTTCTTTTAAATAATATTTGACTTCATTATTATTGTTTATATCTATTATGGAGTTACATTTCTGCTACTTTAGTATCTGTGAACTAAAAGTTTTTGAGTTGCAGTGCTCAGGTTTTTATCTATTTTCCTGTGATGTTTTACCAATATCATGTTTCTTCTTGTTCAGATATTTGTTTCACGACCAAATGGTGAAAGGTTTTCTACTGTACTATGCCCAAAGACCCCAGGAATTGTGAAGTAAGCACTCAGTTTTATCATCTTGTTAGATGTTAGTGTTGTGCTGTCTGATCATGAGATATTTGTCATTGGTCTCCAAGAAAGTAAAGGATTGATTCTGTGCATAAATATTTTGTAATAACGTGTATAAACAGTGACAGTTCAGCTTCGGGGATAGGATCGTGGGACTGGAATTTCGACGGGCGAAACTCTACGTACCATGCACTGTTTCCCAGGGCTTGGACTGTATATGATGGTATTATTCTAATGTTCTCTTAATTTTATCTCCCGGTTTATCAATTCTTATCTTACAAAATCGTCATTGTGTTCAATGAAGGTGAACCCGATCCTTCTCTAAACATTGTGTGTCGCCAACTTTCACCCGTTATTCCACACAATTACAAGGATAGCAGCTTCCCTGTGGCAGTTTTTACTTACACTGTATGAAATTATCTCTAAACTTTAGTTCTCCTACTCTCTTCCCTGTAGCCTTGATTTCAAGACATTTTCCTTTTTTCTATCAGCTGTCTAATTTGGGAAAAACTAAAGCAGATGTCACCTTGCTCTTTAGCTGGGCTGTAAGTTCCTGTCTTAAGTTATTTGTCACTTTGTATGCTAGAATATTAATATTCACCGATTGACCTGTGCGGATTTCCAAAATGAACTGGTTTTCCTAGAATTCAGTTGGTGGGGACTCGGGGCTCTCTGGTCACCATTTTAATTCAAAATTTAGGTAAAGACTTGCATATTGGATCAGATACTTTTATTTTTGAAGCTGTATCAGTATTTACCTTTTGTCATACTAATGAACATAATCTGATCTAATACGAATTTCTTTTCCAGGACTGAGGATAATGTCAGTGGAGTGCTCTTGCACCATATGTAAGTGCTTGATCTTGTCTTTATGATGCAAATTGCTAAGATTGATCCTGTGAACTCACGTAATTTGTCTGGAGGTTTCTCTTTATTAATTGTAAGTTGGTGCAGGACTGGAAAGGGACGACCTCCGTTGACTTTTGCAATTGCAGCAGAAGGGACAGATGCCGTTCATGTCTCAGAGTGCCCCTGTTTTGTGATATCTGGAAACTCGAATGGTATTACAGCAAGGGATATGTGGCATGAAATTAAGGAGGTAGGATCACACATTATTACTTTGGATCTGAATCTCTCTTGTTTGAACCATGCATTAAAAAATGGTTCGGCTTCCTTAATACTACTTCCATTCCTAATAGTCTGTGTGATCCTATCCAAGATGGAGTTCCTAATTATTTGTCATTTCGCTAATATCAACCGTCGTCTTGTAATTATAAACTTGATTAAGTAATCAAGTAGTAATAACTAAGGATATAATAGTGTTTTGAGATCCTAATTAATGAAGAGTTGGTTTGTGTGAAAGGATAAAATCAGTCAGATAATTAGGAACAGAGCTAGTATCATTTAACCTGATAATCACGCTTTGATGACTTATACATTTCCTGTAGTAGTATGAACAACTTTCACACTTGGAGATGACACACGAACCAAGAAAAGGGGAGTATGTGTGTGTAAAGTTAAATAATTAAAATAAAAAAGTGTACTTCAATGACTTTTGTGAGTGTAGAATATTTCCTTTTTAGGTGTGTGAAAGTAGAGTTGAGACGTCCAAATAATAAATTTTGCGCAGTGTAATCTTTTTCCTGATCTTGATCAGCTTCATATTCTTAGTATATTATCATTCTTGACAGACTAACTCAGTTCTGTTCTGATTAGCGTGGATCTTTCGACCACCTAAAATCTGAAGAAACGTCAATGCCCTCTGAACCTGGTTCACTCATTGGGGCAGCCATTGCAGCTTCTCTGACTATTCCAGCAAAAACGGTAAAAACCGTTACATTTTCGTTGGCATGGGATTGCCCAGAAATAAACTTTCAGAGTGGAAGAACCTATAACAGGCCAGTATGCAAAAGCTCGTTTTATTTCATGTATGTTGCCTGCATATCTGCTGTTTTTGCACATTGACTGCGTAAGTTAACTGTATCATCAGGCGTTACACCAAATTCTACGGTACCCCAGGAAATGTGGCATCAAATATTGCACATGATGCTATTGTTGGTAATTTGCTCCATCTCATTTCCTTGTTTTCTTGGGTGATTTGTTTTGTTGAATGACTCTTGTTTTCCATCTTCTCATCTTTTTTTCTTTTTTAATAAAAAAAAAAGAGCATCATCGTTGGGAGTCAGAGATAGAAGCTTGGCAAAGACCTGTACTTGAAGACAAGAGACTTCCTGAATGGTAGGCTTTTCTAGTTGTAATGTGTTTGGAAGAACTTTATGAAGGTTAACATATTTTGACTGTCTACTGCAGGTACCCGCCCACTCTTTTCAACGAGCTTTACTATCTTAATTCAGGAGGAGCAATTTGGACAGGTATTCATAAATGTTTAAGGTGTTAGACTTGAGCTGTTTTGAGTTGTTCTCTATGTCCTTTTCCAGATGGATCTCCACCAGTACATAGCTTCCGTACAATTGGTGAAAGAAGGTTTTCCCTTGATAAATCCAGTTCAGATGTTAGTACCATCGTCAATACATCTGATCGGACTGACACAGCAATAAACATCCTCGAAAGAATGACCTCATTACTCGATGATATTCACACTCCAGTATCAACAACTTCTGCTCTGGGAACAAATTTGCTTCAGATAGGAGAGGAGAATGTGGGCCAATTCCTTTACCTCGAAGGGATTGAATATCAAATGTGCAACACGTACGATGTCCACTTTTATGCATCATTTGCACTAATCATGCTCTTCCCTGAGCTTGAACTCAGTGTACAAAGAGACTTTGCTGCAGCTGTAATGATGCATGATCCTAGTAAAATGATACTCTTACAAGATGGAACATGTGTTCAAAGAAAAGTTCTTGGTGCTGTTCCTCATGATATTGGAATGGGAGATCCTTGGTTTGAAGTGAATTTCTATAATCTTCATAATACAGATAGGTGGAAAGACTTGAATCCCAAGTTTGTGCTTCAAGTTTACAGAGACGTAGTTGCCACGGGCAATAATGATTTTGCTCGAGCTGTATGGCCATCAGTCTATGTGGCAATGGCTTATATGGAACAGTTCGATAAGGACGGAGATGGGATGATTGAAAATGACGGGATCCCAGACCAGACGTATGATACGTGGTCTGTATCTGGAGTGAGTGCATATTGTGGTGGTCTATGGGTGGCAGCCTTGCAGGCCACGTCAGCGCTAGCACGTGTGGTTGGAGACAAGGGTTCGGAGGACTACTTTTGGTTTAGGTTTCAGAAAGCAAAGCGAGTGTATGAAAAGCTATGGAATGGCTCTTATTTTAACTATGACAATAGCGGCAGTAGTACAAGCTCATCCATCCAGGCTGATCAGTTAGCTGGGCAATGGTATTTTGTTTGATATTATTGTTATTATATTATTGGAAATAAATTTTTATAAAGTCCCGAAAAGTACCTTTATTTGGTTTCAGTCCTATCAACTTTCATGAATTGAAAATTGTCGTGTAAGTTTTGATTGTTCAACATTTTAGTCAGGCAACTGGTTGCAGGAAGTGAAAAATCCTGTTGGCTCTGATGTGATAGGATCTGGTTTTGCCCATGTAGGGTATTTTGATTGGTTAACCGGAAATTTCACATCCTAGAGGTGGTTACCGGACGAAAAGGTCGAAAAATTTAAAGTTACAGGACTATTTTCGTTTCTAAGCAGGACTGAAACTGAAATATGAGTATTTTTCAGGACCAAGTTTCTTTATTTTCCCACATATTATTATATGATATCATCATTTTTCACTTATAGGAGAAGGAATATGTCTGTTCCCTTTGCATGAAAGTGGGGTAGCAGTTTAGCACCAATAGATGATAATTTTAGAGAAACACAGTTAAGAATAGAAGACTTTTAGTTGCCTCAGCATGACGTATAGAATGTAAATAATTTGTATCTCGAATTGGCAAGGGGAACGGAAGACCTAAAAATTTGAAATGAAGTTATATAAGATGACATGTTATACTTAAATATAAGTGGGGAAATGCTATTTTGTGTTCTTTTAACTTGCATCAATTTTCATTTCAGTCAGTTAACTTTTTTGAATTTAAAATTCATCTTTTAAATTTACCAAATTCAGTTTTCATCCTTTTAGCCAGTTAAAAGGGCTTAGAATTGAATTTGTTAACCTATTTTAGCCTGTAAAAGGACAAAGGGATTGAACTTAAGAGACTATTTTCAAAGTTGAAAAAGTTAGCGGACTAAAATCAAAATTGGTGAAAGTTAAAGGGCAAAATGACAGCATGCGTCTAAACTGACATGAGGATAAAGTCTCTGTTTGTTGTTCCCCTTTGCATGAGGGAACATACATACTCATAACGTGACTTGTGGATTGCTGAATAAATTTATTGATCAAGATATTTGTAGGTATGCTCGAGCTTCTGGTCTTTCACTCATTGTCGATGAAGAAAAGGCAAAAAAAGCACTTGAGACGATCTACAACTTCAATGTTCTGAAAGTAAAAAATGGGAGGATAGGGGCAGTAAATGGGATGCTGCCAAATGGACAACCTGATATGTGCACAATGCAGTCGAGAGAAATATGGAGTGGGGTTACATATGCTCTTGCTGCTGAAATGATTCATGAAAATATGGTCGAAACAGCATTCAAAACTGCAGTGGGTGTATATGAAGTCGCTTGGTCTGAAGATGGCCGAGGGTAAGTTTGATTTTTCGATTCACCTTTTTATTTATATTTAGAGATTTTGAATCTACCCAAGTTGATGTTTGTACATAAGATATCCTAAATAATTACTCCCTCCGTCCCGTAGGAATTTGCACCCTATGGGATGACACATTTTTTAAGGAAATGTGTTTTATATATAAAATAGTGCATATAGGTGAATATATGTATAAGTTTATGAGTGTGCACGTAAATTAACATTTCTTCTTTTAGTAGTGTGGAAATTTGTGTGGAAAGTCCAAATAAGGAAAGTGTGTAAATTCCTATGGGACAGAGGGAGTATTTGGCTCTTTAGAAGTTCCCTAAAGTAGATTTAAAAAGTTGACTCAGCATTTTCTTTCTTCAATGGGAAAAGCTAATTGAACTTGACCTCCTTCTTAACTATGAATTAGATTTAACACTTGTATTTTCTTTGGAAAGTCAATCTCATCCTTTTTACTGCAGATATGGTTTCCAAACACCTGAGGCTTGGGACTTTGAAGGGCGGTATCGGTCTCTTGCTTATATGCGTCCTCTAGCAATCTGGGCAATGCAATGGGCCTTAACGCATGATCATAAGTTGGAAACGAACAAGGCAGAGATCAGTGAAGAATCTGTGGTCAGACAACATGTTGGTTTTACGAGAGTGGCCCGACTGCTGAAGCTCTCCGATGAAGCTGACTCGAGGAGTATTTTCCAGGTTTTATTTGATTATACATGTAAAAGGATGGTGGGATGATATCAAAATTCCACTCGTATATTCTTTCTGTGACATCATTTTTCCTTGCATTTATTTTTCATTTTTACTGTATAGCAAAGTGTGTAACAGACTATTACAGAAGCCTTGTTGTGCAGGAAGTTTCAGTAACTTTAGTGTTGCCTACTACTAAAACTGTCTCATTTTGTTGCTAATTTTGTGCTTGAATGATTCAAGTCTACAAAAATGGAAAAAGGTAAGAGAGGGCAAATGTCTTGTCTGTTTTTTTTTTTGAGTATCATATATACTCTAAAAAAATAAAAATTCTAAAAATACCTTTTGAAATTAATACAAATACCTATGCACTCAACATATTTTCTCATCGCAAACACACCAATAAATTACAACTTTAGATAATTGGTTCATATTTTTAGTCATTATTCCTAAGATCGTAAAACTGTAAATGGATAATAAGGAAGATAAGATAAAGTATTGCTCTTAGTGCGGCATAGGTGAAAAAACGGTTGAAATTAAAAAGACGGTGCATTTTAATTAATTATGAGTTACTTGTTTTTCCAAAATTTGTACTTGAGTGGAAAAAAGAAATCCTATCTATGTCATTATTAAACTAGAGATAAATTAATAATGAATGGAAGGCATGATCAAATAAATATAGAAATAGGACTACTATATATATCCAGAGAGATATATGAGTAGTTAAAACTCTAAACTTGAGCAATTATTCAACAGCCACTCATTTACATGCCCATGCAAGAATTCCAACATTCTTGGATCACCAACCAGAATCCAACCCCCCCATATGGACATGCTGCACATTGATCATCCCTCATAGTTGTCTCTGTTGAATCACTCAGAGACTAGTTTTTGCTGATGAGAGCGGTGTTCCATTGCATGGAAGCCGCTCTGTCAACTCGCAAATCCTGTTTCAGATACTCGCTGTAAATACAGATCGAGAGGCGTTTGATCATTCTCAGATCTACGTTGTGTATATTCTCACTTTTTCCTGTCTTTTTCGAGCTTATGCATACCAAATCTCCGTGCATTGAGCTATTCGGTGCTATCTTGACTAACTCCCAAGATCTGATGCATTTCAAGACTGCAAATTTCATTCTCTGAATTGGGGTCTGTAAATTCTGTTTAGGAAAAGCGCAGAAGAAGAAGAGGACATGGCAGTGAAGGTGTATCCGCAACCCATGGATTGGTTGAAAGGCAATGTAATAGGCTCAGGAACATTTGGGGCCGTACATATGGCAGTAGACACGGCCACTGGATCACTCTTCGTCGTGAAATCAGCTAGATCAATGGCTGGGGTTGCTTCACTCAAGAACGAGGCCAATATTCTCCAGAATCTTGATTCTCCACATGTTGTTAAATGCATTGGGCAAGATGTCTCCAACAAAAAAGGCAGCATTTTCTTTGAGTACATGGGTGGAGGTAGCTTATCAGATTTAGTGCAGAAATTTGGAGGGTCTTTGAATGAAAAATTGATTCGTTTATACACCAGAGAAATCCTGCTGGGCTTGAAGTATTTGCATAAACAAGGGGTTGTGCATTGCGATATCAAGTGCAGAAACATTCTGTTGGATGCATCGGGGGCCGTTAAGTTGGCGGATTTCGGGTGTGCGAAGCGACTGATGAATGGCGATGATCAGTCGTGGAAAGGGGTCGGAGGCACGCCTCTTTGGATGGCTCCTGAGGTTGTAAGGAATGAGCATTTAGATTTCAGTGCAGATATCTGGTCTTTAGGTTGTACAGTTATTGAGATGGCTGTAGGTGGGCCTGCATGGCGGGCCGATTCGTCCAATCCGATGGCTATGATGCTGAGGATCGCGACGGGGGATGAGGTGCCCGACTTCCCGGGGCATTTCTCGCCCGAGGGACGAGACTTTCTGGCCAAGTGCTTGGAAAGGGACCCGAGAAAGAGATGGACGAGCCAAGAACTGCTCCGTCATCCATTCGTATTGAAAAATGAACACGCGCTGTCGCCAACTAGTGTTCTAGATGTTGTAAGTTCTGATTCTGATGACTATTTTGATTCTGATGATGATGAGATCGAGAGCAGAGTTCCGAGGTTTTCGATGAAATGTTGTTTGGAGGATAAGAAAGTGGCATCAAAAAGTATTTTGGAGGAATCATCGGATAGTTGGATCACTGTGAGAAGCAGATTGTAATTGCAGCAGAGTATATATATTGTGCAGGTGTACAGACAATTATTAGTGGTTTAGTTTCATTTGTAGCGTTTGATGTTGTTGTTTGTTTGTGATTGTTCGCTCCCTTTCGAGATGGATTCTTTGTAGTAAAAAGGATTCAAGCAAATGATTGGAGAATGGACAAAAATTTTGTATAAAAATTGGTCCATCCTAAGTTTATTATGAAACTGCTTTCAAGATTTTGAGTATTAAGAATTTCAACAGAAATATAGAAATATCAAGATATGTGATATTTAATAAATATCAACAGCAATTAATGTTGTTTAACTGTTTATATTATTTATTATTTAAATTAAAAATTGGGGATTAAAGTTTTTATAGTCCTACAACTTATCAAGAATTTGTATGTGGCCCACATGGATTGCACATTTTGATATTGATACTGTAAGTTTATTTTTTTTGGTCCTTTTACAAACTTATAGGACAAAAAATTAAATTTGTATTCCACGTGGACCAAATTCAAAATAAAGACAAATTTCAAAATTAAACTTGTATTCCACACATATTAAGAAAAAAGTGGAATAAAGTTAAAAAAAAGTAATGTTTTGAGGGGGTAATTAGGTAATTTTATGTATAAGATAAAAAATTAGTTGGATTGAGTGTAATGTGGATCCTAAAGGTGAAAAAATAATGACATTTTGTGTCAATGTATAAATATTGTTATGAAAGAATTTTCTTTTTGTGTCTGCAAATTCTTGTGGGATGTCCCAAAAAAGAAAGTTTGCAAGTTCCTAGGGACGGAGGGAGTTTTATAATATTGAAAAATTATTTTTTTCATTTTGTAACTTTATCTCTTTTTATTTTGGTAATATTAACTTTTAGATTTTGATTTTGATTCTGTAACTTTTTTTCTTGGTTCTATTAATTTTCAAATTAAAAATTTTGTTTTGTAACTTTTTTTTAGTCATATTGATAGTACATGAATGGGAAATGCTGCAAGACTAATAACAATATAATTATAAGGTATTGGACGAAAATCAAAATTCAAAAATTAATATGACCAAAATATATAAAGTTATAGGACCAAAACAAAAGAAGAGGTAAAGTTACAAAACCGAAATCATACTTAAAGTTAATAGGACCAAAATCAAAAGGAGGTAAAGTTACATGAAAAAAATAATTTTTCCTATAATAAGTTCAACATATCAAATCCTAAAAAAAAAAAAGTCTCATATGTACCAAGTGCACCGTGCAACTCAAGTGTATTTTTTAAAAGTTGCACAAAATACTACTGAAAAGTCACGTGTTATTACTGAAAAGTGTATTTCAGTAATAACACGTGTGACTTTTCAATAATAAATAGTATATAATTTTTAAAAAATGCACTTGGGTTGCACTGTGCACCTGATGCATACAAAACTAAGGCAAAAAGAATAAATTTCTTGTTCACGGTGCACTCACTCAACAGTTAAAGTTATTTATAATAAAAAGTTTGGACTGATTATATTGTTATTAATTTTTCAGTATACATTTTTCTGTATAAATAATTTTTAACTGTTAAATGAATGCGTTTACACACGGGTACATTTGAGATGTTTACTCCTTAGCAACATTAGCAGTGAAATTGGTAAGAATCTTCATGTTCACCACGTTTCAAATGCAAATAATTAATGGGCGTGCCAACAGAAAGTATTAAGCTTGTTGTTGAATATAAAAACAAGTAATACTATTATGGGGAAAGGGTATTTGGGGGCCCAACAGAAAGTATTAAGTTCGTTGTTGAATATAAAAGTAGAGGTAGTTGGGGGGGGGGGGGGGGGCGGGCCGAGTCAACATAAATTTTAATAGATCCGTTGAAGTTGAATTTATTATGAAATCAATCATTGGATTTTTTTTATATTTATTTTTTAAGAAACATATACTATTATGGGCAAAATGCAAAATATTTAGTTATTTTGTTAATTGTATAAAAAATTCATATTTAATAAAAATAATGCATGAAACCACTTCATGTTTAACTAAATGCATAAAGCATCCATATATTTAATATAGGTATGCACGTTAAATGCATAAATATTCATCTATTTGATAAAAATGTGCAAGAAATTTAAATTGTCCACTTCATAACATTTTTTATATGTGCATTTTTTGTGTGTATATATTTTTGTCTGAAATTGCGTGAGTATTTTTATCTAGGGTGAGTTGTTATGGGGGTGCTATCTATAAGGTGTTTTTGCTCTCAAGATATAATCAAATCCTTATTTACACTCCAATGCCAAAAGTATCAATTTAATTCCAAAATGCATTATTGACAAAGTGGAGGTAACTCATGGTTTTCAGAAAGAGTAGGTCTCTTGTGAACTCGTATCACTGTTATGTGTAATCACTATCACTGTTACTTATATATATTATCACTGTTATAAAATTACACTTGATATTTTGACAGTGATAATGTATATGCATAACAATGATAGTGAATATACACAATAGTGATAGTGTATACTTATGACCGTGATAATTGATAACTCCAATTTACCGTGAACTCGGATTCATACAAGTTTTTGTCTTTCAGTAATGGTCACGTCATTTCTCTCTCATAACTCTCTGTGTGTGTGTGTGTGTGTGAATAAATAAATCAGCATCATTCATTATTGTGAAATTTAATGTAATTTATTTTGCACCTAAAAGACTGATCAAATAAAATTATTGGGGATACTATAAAATTGAACTTATAAAAAATTGGTAATTGAACTTAATAATAATTTGATTTGAATTTTTACTTTTTATTTTGCACTTATAAACATTATTGTAAAATTTAATGTAATTTATTTTGCATTTAAAACAATGAGCAAAATAAATTATTGGGGCATATTAATAATTGAACTTTAATAATTAATGAATTTGAACTATAATTAGGAAATATTTGAACTTTTTTTTGGAACTTACAATTATTCGGTTGTTTTTAAATTTTTTCAATTTTAGTCTTAATTATTTCAAATTTTTTTCAGTGAAAATTAGTGGTATGTATATATTTTTTAATAAAATTTATTTAAAAATTTAAATTGTTAGTGTAAATTTAAATATAAAAGTTAAAAATTCAACATGTTATAAAGGGTGAAAAATGAATTCAATATAAAATGAGGGGGAAATGAAATTGAAAGTATAGCAAAATGTTGTGTTGAAAATAAAATTAAATGAAAAAGCACATTTTCCAAGACCATAACTACTTAAAAATATAAAATTAAAATGGAGAGAGGAAAGAAAGAAGAGGGAGAGAGAAGAGAGGGGAAAAGTGGAGAGAGAGAGAGAGAGAAGGAACTAAAATTAAGGAGAGAGAAGGGGAAAAAGTTTGACTAAATTTGTGGGTGAGTTGACAGAGGAGAGAGGTTTGAGACAGGTTAGCGTGCAGTCTAGTGGGTAGTCTATTTGGAACTGAGCATTAAATAGGAAAATGAATGTGTGGATTAAATAGGGAAATGAATGTGTGCTGAGAGTAAAAAATCTACATGTGTAAGTACTTTGGAGACAATTTCCCTTTTGTTTAAATATATGACAAATATGTAAATTTATGCTCAATTCTACAATATTAACATTTTTTGAATGAAATGGACCAATGAAGACTTTCATGCAAGTCTATTTTATGCAATTAAAGCACACAAATATATTTTGTGCATTTCATTATATATTTGAAACACAAAATATATGATAAAAAAGATATAGTCAATAATTTTTATATCATATAAAGACAAAGTTATGATATCAATCAACATCATCGATTTAAAATTTTATTTATTTTGACATAAAGAGTTTATTTCGATCTTGTATTTTAAATGTTTTAATCTTGACCCTGTATCTGTAAATAAATATATACATCATATAAATATATTCATAATGTCTATTTTTTAATCTCAATCATTCATCTTAATTTCTATATTTTTATAAATTTTAATTCTATAAAAAATGTTATTCTCATCTTGTAACCTTATTCCTTCGAGTGTCTCTTGCTTTTTCTTATTTGTCTTCTGATATTCTTATTTATCGTATTCTGATGTTCGAATTATTCATTTAGTCTTTTTAGGTTCGATGTTTTTACAGATTCGTATTTTACATTTAATACTTTGGTGAGACAATATTTTAATTTATTATTACACAATTTTCGTGAATTTATTTTACAGGTAATGTTTAATTGCTACAATTGTAGATCTATTTGATTTAAGATTTTGATATTTGAATTTTTATTCTTCTTTTTAATAATTTTTTTTGCATGTTTTTAATATTTTGATGTTCGAATTGTTTGTTTATCTTTTTAAGTTCAACTTTTTTTAGGTTCGTATAAAAAATATTTTGTATGTGCATTATACACAGTAAGTTATTTGCAATTCTAGAAAAAAAGAGATGTTCTATATTACAATATTGTGTATGCGATGCGCATGTATATATATTTTTTAATTACTTAATTTATTTGTTATAGATCAAATGTATAACACTGTTATACATAAAAAAAAGTTAGTTTTTAAAATAGGTTTATTTGCAAATTAAATCACGATTTTTTCCAATATTGCATTTTAAGCTATGCTTTTGAATTTTGTTAAAAAAAGCTTCAAGTTAACTTATTTTTGCAATTAAGACTTACGGGCAGATTTGCTTTTGCCCGAAGTCTACATGGCACATACGTGTGAATTGACCATAAAAAACTTAAATTACATGGCAAAAGGTTATAATTTTAATTGCAATTTAAATCATGATATTTTATGAATTACATTTTAAACTAAACTTTTGGATCATGTTAAAAATAAAGCTTAAATTTATTTTTTTCCGATTAAGGATGACAAACACATTTATCTCCGCATTGCTTACGTTACGTATACGTGACAACGATTCGCAAAAAAAAAAAGTGAAAAAATTTAAAATCGAAAATTTAAATTTCAAATAATTGACCCACAAAACAAAAAATACGTGAAAAAAACTTA
>JAPKLY010000004.1:2144665-2198514 GCA_026898435.1 Prunella vulgaris
ATATATATATTAAAAATATTATGTTCTTGATATTTTAATAATATATTTTTTGACATATTCTTAATTTTCTTTCAACATACTTATATAATAATAAAAATTTATAATTAAATTTTTTTTTGATTATTTTTAAATATAACAAAATAAGTCTTATTTTTTATAATATTGACCCGAATTTCAATTCTATTTTTATAATATATAAAGACAAATTTATTTCAAAATTTGTCTATTCTCATTAATTCTAACATAAAGAGTTAGTGCCTGTTTTAGAATTCTTGAAACAGCTTCAAAAACTTTTTTTTTTTAAACCTCCCTCTTACAACTTTTGAAAAAAAATTATTTCAGAAGCAGTTTTGTATAGTTTCAGAACAGGCCCTTAGTCTCTACCTTCTATTTTAAGTGTTTTAATATTTACCCTACATTTTTAAAATTTATAAATAAATATATGTTATATAAATCTTATAGACAATTAAATTCTATATATTATTTTTGAGCAATATTTGACTATAAATTTCTAATGTAAAAATATCCATTTTTAAAAAATTTGCGGGTCTAAACCGGGTCGAAATTGGATTTTTTTTCAACATGTTATAAAAGGTGAAAAATGAATTCAATATAAAATGAAGGGGAAATGAAATTGAAAGTATAACTAAATATTGTGTTGAAAATAAAATTAAATGAGAAAGCACATTTTTCAAGACCATAACTACATAAAAATATAAAATTAAAATGGAGAGAGAAAAGAAACAAGAGGGGAGGGAGAAGAATGAGGAAAAAGTGGACAGAGAGGAGGGACTAAAATTAAGGAGAGAGAAGGGGAAAAGGTTTGACTAAATTTGAGGGTGAGTTGAAAGAGGAGAGAGGTTTAAGGTAAGTTAGCGTGCAGTCTAGTTGGTAGTCTATTTTGGAAATGGGCATTAAATAGGGAAATGAATGTGTGCATTAAATAGGGAAATGAAAGTGTGCTGAGAGTAAAAAATCTACATGTATAATACTTTGGAGATAATTTTCCTTTTGTTTAAATATATGACAAATATGTAAATTTATGATCCATTCTACAATATTAACATTTTTTGAATGAAAGGGGACAATGAAGACTTCCATGCAAGTCTATTTTATGCAATTAAAGTACACAAATATATTTTGTGCATTTTATCATATATTTGAAACACAAAATATATGATAAAAAAAGATATAGTCAATAATTTTTATATCATATAAAGACAAAGTTATGATATCAATCAAAATTATCGATTTAAATTTTTATTTATTCTTATTAATTCTGACATAAAGAATTAATTTCGATCTTGTATTTTAAGTGTTTTAATCTTGACCCTGTATCTGTAAATAAATATATACATCTTATATAAATCTTATAAATATATTCATAATGTCTATTTTTTAATCTCAATCATTCATTTTAATTTCTATACTTCTATAAATTTTGATTATATAAACATTGTTATTCTCATCTTGTAACCTTATTCCTTCGTGTGTCTCTTGCTTTTTCTTATTTATCTTACGATATTCTTATTTATCGTATTCTGATGTTCGAATTATTCATTTAGTCTTTCTAGGTTTGATTTTTTTACAGATTCATATTTTACATTTAATAATTTGGTGAGATAATATCTTAATTTATTATTACACAATTTTCGTGAATTTATTTTACAGGTAATGTTTAGTTGCTACAATTGTAGATCTATTTGATTTAAGGTTTTGATATTTGAATTTTTATTCTTCTTTTAATAATTTTTTTTTGCATGTTTTTAATATTTTGATGTTCGAATTGTTTGTTAATCTTTTTAAGTTCAACTTTTTTTAGGTTCGTATAAAAATTATTTTGTATGTTCATTATACACAGTAAGTTATTTACAATTCTAGAAAAAAAAGATGTTCTATATTACAATATTGTGTATGCGCTGTGCATGTGTATATATTTTTTAATTACTTAATTTATTTGTTATAGATCAAATGTATAACACTGTTATACATAAAAAAGTTAGTTTTTAAAATAGGTTTAATTGCAAATTAAATCACGATTTTTTCCAATTTTGCATTTTAAGCTATGCTTTTGAATTATGTTAAAAAAACTTCAAGTTAACTTATTTTTGCAATTAAGACTTACGGGCAGATTTGCTTTTGCCCAAAGTCTACATGGCACATACGTGTCAATTGACCATAAAAAACTTAAATTACATGTCAAAAAGTTATAATTTTAATTGCAATTTAAATCATGATATTTTATGAATTGCATTTTAAACTAAATTTTTGGATCATGTTAAAAATAAAACATAAATTTATTTTTTTTCGATTAAGGATTACAAACACATTTATCTCCGCATTGATTACGTTACGTATACGTGACAACGATTCGCAAAAAAAAAAACGTGAAAAAATTTAAAATTGAAAATTTAAATTTCAAATAATTGACCCACAAAACAAAAAATATGTGAAAAAAATTAAAATTAAAATTTTAAATTCCAAATAATTTCTCAAAAACTTACGTTTAATTTCATTTCACATATTTTTATTTGGAATTAAAATACGTGAAAAAACTTAAAATTAAAATTTTAAATTCCAAATAATTTCTCAAAACCTTACATTTTAATTTCATTTCACATATTTTTATTTGGAATTATTTGGAATTTAAAATTTTTATTTGTGGTCCTATCGAAAAAAAATTTAAATTGAAGTTTTATTTTTAACATGATCCAAAAGTTTAGTTTAAAATGCAATTCATAAAATGTCATGATTTAAATTGTAATTAAGATTATACCCTTTTGCCATGTAATTTAATTTTTTATGGTCAATTGCCACGTAGACTTCGAGCATAACCAAATCTGCCCGTAAGTCTTAATTGCAAAAGTAAGTTAACTTGAAGCTTTTTTTTTAAAAAAATTCAAAAGTTTAGTTTAAAATACAAAATTGAAAAAAATCGTGATTTAATTTGCAATTAAGCCTTTAAAATATATGAAAGATCGAAAATGCAAAAGATTTTCCTTAAAGAATTATTATTTTTTAAATACACTATTTAATTTTCTTTAATATAAATAACATAAAAGTTGTTACAATTCAAAATTTAATCCTACATGAAAAATTATAATTCTACATATATATATATATATATATATCATTGATGCACATATATGTTAGATTCAAAAAATCAAACATATATATAATTATATATATATATATATATATATCAAACACATTATAAATCTATATATTTATATATAAATATAAATTATATAAAATATTAATACACGTATATGTATATTCAAAATATCATAACAAAATATATCTTAAAAATATTATGTTCTTAATTTTTTAATAATATATTTTTTGATATATTCTTAATTTTCTTTCAACATACTTATATAATAATAAAATTTTATAATTAATTTTTTTTGATTATTTTTAAATATAACAAAATAAGTCTTAAATATTTTTCTTGATTTTTTTCAGACCAACTAAATCTTATAATTTTTTTATAATATTCACCCGAATTTCAATTCTATTTTTATAATATATAAAGACGAAGTTATTTCAAAATTTGTCTATTCTCATTAATTCAAACATAAAGAGTTAGTGCATGTTTTAGAACTCTTGAAACAGCTTCTAAAACAATTTTTTTTAAAAGCTCTCTATCACAACTTTTGAAAAAAAGTTATTTAAGAAGCAGTTTTGTAGAGTTTCAAAATAGGTCCTTAGTCTCTACATTCTATTTTAAGTGTTTTAACAGGAATGAGTTGAAGGCACGACTGCTCTTTGATTTAAAATGTAACGAGAGTTTGATCCAACAAAAGGCGAGATTTAAGTGGATCAAGGAAGGAGATGCTAATATTGGGTTCTTTCACAAGCTAACGAAAGAAGGCAGAAGAGAAACGAGATCGCTGGGATATTCGTTGATGGGGTATGGAAAGAGGTATAAGAGGTTAAGCAAGGGATCTTCGAACACTTTCGACAGTATTTCAAAAAAGTAGACATCATCAGACCCACCTTTGAAGCGGGATTTGCAAAAAAAAAGGATATCAGAGGAGGAGAATATCATGCTTACTGCGCCATTTTCCGAGGAAGTAGTGGTGGCTGCTATTAAGGATTGGGACGGTTCCAAGAGTCCAGGCCCGGACGGATTTAATTTTGCCTTTCTTAAAAAGTTTTGGAATGTGTACAGGGAAGACTATATGAAGTTCCTGGGTGAATTCCACTCAAATGGAGCTCTGGTTAAAGGGTTAAATTCTTCATTTATAGTCCTTATTCCAAAGAAGGAGGATGCAGTTGATTTACACAATTTTAGGCCAATCTCCCTTGTAGGAGGAACATATAAAATTCTTTCGAAGATATTATCCAAGAGATTGAGTAAGGTTATGGACTCTATAATTTCAGATTATCAGTGTGCTTTTGTGGGGGGAAGGTAAATCCTAGATTCAGTCGTCATCTTGAATGAGGCAATTGAAGACGCTAGGAGAAGAAAGAAGCAGAACATGTTGTTCAAGATCGACTTCGCCAAGGCGTACGATTCAGTGGAATGGGATTTTTTGGAGGACATCATGAAATGCTTCAATTTCGATGGCAAATGGATTACATGGATTATGAGTTGTGTTAGAACTGCATCAGCATCAATTCTTGTCAATGGGAGTCCAACAAATTCATTTGACTTGGAACGGGGATTAAGACAGGGAGACCCACTGTCTCCATTCCTATTCTTAGTGGCTGCAGGCTATCGATATTAATGGAGAACGCAATTGAGAGAAAGTTATTCAATCCGATTCTGGTGGGTAAAAAGAATATTGATGTCTCCCATTTGCAATTTGCAGACGACACCATTTTCCTTGGAAAAGTAAGCTTGGCGAATGCAAGGTTTCTGAGAGAGTTTCTCCAGCTCATTGAGTGGGTCTCGGGGATGAAGATTAATAGAGATAAATGTTGTCTCTACGGAGTTAATGTAGAGGAAGGAAGGCTAGAAAATTTGGCAGCAGAGTTGGGGTGTTCTACAGCATCGTTGCCTTTAAGTACCTAGGTGTGAAAGTTGGCTGCTCTCACAGAAATAATATAGATTGGAGGTACGTAATTGAGAAAATAAAAAATCATTTGAGGAAATGGGAGGGGCTGAAATTATCCATCGGAGGTAGATTAACTCTTGTTAACTCTGTACTCTCTTCGATACATGTTTACTTTCTATCCACTTTTCGTATCCCAAAAGAAGCGATGTGTGAAATAGTCAAATTGCAAAGGAATTTTTTATGGGGAGGAGGGGGGATTGGGAGTGAGAAAAAAAAAATCTTGGATAAAATGGGCAACCATTTGTAAACCAAGGCAGTTTGGGGGCTTGGGGGTTAGGGATATCGAGTGTTTTAACAAAGCTCTTTTGGGTAAATGGATTTGGAGATTTTACAATGAGAGAGAGAGATTATGGGCTAGAGTAATTGAATCAAGATGGGGGTTAAATTGGGGAAAGGGTTTAGGTCCTTTGGTGTCTAGGAGAGAGGCTGCACCGAGTGGGTGGTAGGGCGAGGTGGTAAAGGCAACAGGGGTTGGGGGAGACGGCTGGTTTTTTAGTAACTTGGAAAAGGTGGTTGGGGATGGGAGGAACACGTGGTTTTGGTTGGACGAGTGGGCTGGGGAAACGTCTTTTAGACACCGTTTTCCCTTACTTTTTCATGTAGCGAGGGATAAGAATGTGAGAGTGTGTGAGATGGGACAATGGAGGGGGGATGAATGGAATTGAGAGTGGCAGTGGAGGAGGGAGCTGTTAGAGAGAGGGGGTGTTCTTAATGAGTTGTCTGATGTTGTTCACAGGTATTCCTTACGAAGAGGCGAGGAAGATAGGTGGAGGTAGTCGCTGGACGCGAGTGGAATATACAAGACTAAGAAGACGTATGAATGGCTCTTTTGGAAGATGCACCCAGGAGAAGAAGAGATGCAGAAGGAATTTAAAATTCTATGGAATAAATGGATTCCAACCAAAGTCAAGGTGCATGCGTGGAGGACAATTTGGGAAAGACTGCCAACCATCTCAGAGCTTCAGAAAAGGAATATAATTCCTATTGCCTCGGATATGAAGTGTGCTTTTTGTGGAGAAAAGGAGGAAACGGTAAGACACGCTCTCTTTGAGTGTAGTTATTCATATAATGTGTGGATGAAATGCTGCGAATGGATGGGGTCAAGACTGCGTTTTGTTCGAAACCTTCATCTAATCTCGTACATTTTTGTTCACTCATATCTGGATCCGTAAATAAAGAGGTGCTTAGTTGTATCTGGGAGTGCTTGATTTGGCTTTTGTGGAAAGCGAGAAATAAAATAATCTTTCAAAACTCTCGAACACCGGAAGATGACATTGTGACGGAGTTAAAAATTAGAGTGTGGAGTTGGCTTCGAGTTGGAAATACAAAGTTTGATAAATTGTGCTTTGGCGAGTGGACTAGGAGCTTGTGTTGTTTATGTGAAAGATAAGAAAGATTACTGAAATTTTGTAAGAAGTGGATATTGTACTTTTGAAAAGGGTATGCCTCATACTCTTTTGTTTTAATGGTAATAGAATTTCTTTGCTGATAAAAAAAAAATATTTACCCTACATTTTTAAAATTTATAAATAAACATATATTATATAAATCATATAGACAATTAAATTCTAGTGTATAAATTTCTAATGTAAAAATATCAATTTTTGAAAAATTCGTGAGTCTAAATCGGGTCGGGTCGGATTTGATTTTTTTTTCAACATGTTATAAAGGGTGAAAAATGAATTCAATATAAAATGAGGGGGAAATGAAATTGAAAGTATAACAAAATGTTGTGTTGAAAATAAAATTAAATGAGAAAGCACATTTTCCAAGACCATAACTACTAAAAATATAAAATTAAAATGGAGAGAGGAAAGAAAGAAGAGAGGAGAGATGAGAGAGGAGAGAGAAGAAAAAATGGAGAGATAGAGAGAGAGGAGGGGAAAAAAAATTAAGGAGAGAAAAGGGGAAATGGTTTGACTAAATTTGTGGGTGAGTTGAAAGAGGAGAGATGTTTGAGACAAGTTAGCGTGCAGTCTAGTGGGTAGTCTATTTTGGAACTGGGCATTAAATAGGGAAATGAATGTGTGCATTAAATAGGGAAATAAATGTGTGCCGAGAGTAAAAAATCTACATGTGTATTACTTTGGAGACAATTTCCCTTTTGTTTAAATATATGACAAATATGTAAATTTATGATCAATTCTACAATATTAACATTTTTTTGAATGAAATGGACCAATGAAGACTTCCATGCAAGTCTATTTTATGCAATTAAAGCACACAAATATATTTTGTGCATTTCATCATATATTTGAAACACAAAATATATGATAAAAAAAATATAGTCAATAATTTTTATATGATATAAAGACAAAGTTATGATATCAATCAAAATCATCGATTTAAAATTTTATTTATTCTTATTAATTCTGACATAAAGAGTTAATTTCGATCTTGTATTTTAAGTGTTTTAATCTTGACCCTGTACCTGTAAATAAATATATACATCTTATAAATATATTCATAATGTCTATTTTTTAATCTCAATCATTCATCTTAATTTCTATACTTCTATAAAAATTGTTATTCTCATCTTGTAACCTTATTCCTTCGTGTGTCTCTTGCTTTTTCTTATTTATCTTCTGATATTCTTATTTATCGTATTCTGATGTTCGAATTATTCATTTAGTCTTTTTAGGTTCGATTTTTTTACAGATTCGTATTTTACATTTAATAATTTGGTGAGATAATATTTTAATTTATTATTACACAATTTTCGTGAATTTATTTTACAGGTAATGTTTAATTGCTACAATTGTAGATCTATTTGATTTAAGGTTTTGATATTTGAATTTTTATTCTTCTTTTTAATAATTTTTTTTTTGCATGTTTTTAATATTTTGATGTTCGAATTGTTTGTTTATCTTTTTAAGTTCAACTTTTTTTAGGTTCGTATAAAAATTATTTTGTATGTGCATTATACACAGTAAGTTATTTACAATTCTAGAAAGAAAAAAAAGATGTTCTATATTACAATATTGTGTATGCGCTGTGCATGCATATATATTTTTTAATTACTTAATTATTTGTTATAGATCAAATGTATAACACTATTATACATAAAAAAAGTTAGTTTTAAAATAGGCTTAATTGCAAATTAAATCATGACGTTTTCCAATTTTGCATTTTAAGCTAAGCATTTGAATTTTGTTAAAAAAAGCTTCAAGTTAACTTATTTTTGCAATTAAGACTTACGGGCAGATTTGTTTTTGCCAGAAGTTTACATGGCACATACGTGTCAATTGACCATAAAAAACTTAAATTACATGGCAAAAAGTTATAATTTTAATTGCAATTAAATCATGACATTTTATGAATTGCATTTTAAACTAACTTTTGGATCATGTTAAAAATAAAATTTAAATTTATTTTTTTCGATTAAGGATTACACACACATTTATCTCCGCATTGCTTACGTTACGTATAAGTGACAACGATTCGCAAAAAAAAAAAATGTGAAATTTTTAAAATTGAAAATTTAAATTTCAAATAATTGACCCACAAAACAAAAAATACGTGAAAAAACTTAAAATTAAAATTTTAAATTCCAAATTATTTCTCATAACCTTACGTTTTAATTTCATTTCACATATTTTTATTTGGAATTAAAATACATGAAAAAACTTGAAATTAAAATTTTAAATTCCAAATAATTTCTCAAAACATTACGTTTTAATTTCATTTCACATATTTTTATTTGGAGTTTAAAATTTCTATTTGTGGTCCTATCGAAAAAAAATTAAATTAAAGTTTTATTTTTAATATGATCCAAAAGTTTAGTTTAAAATGCATTTGATAAAATGTCATTATTTAAATTGTAATTAAGATTATACCCTTTTGCCATGTAATTTAAATTTTTTATGGTCAATTGTCACGTAGACTTTGAGCATAAGCAAATCTGCCCGTAAGTCTTAATTGCAAAAATAAGTTAACTTGATGCTTTTTTTTTAACAAAATTCAAAAGTTTAGTTTAAAATGCAAAATTGAAAAAAATCGTGATTTAATTTGCAATTAAGCCTTTAAAATATATAAAGATCGAAAATGCGAAAGATTTTCCTTAAAGAATTATTATTTTTTAAATACACTATTTAATTTTCTTTAATATAAATAACATAAAAGTTGTTACAATTCAAAATTTAATCCTACATGAAAAATTATAATTCTACATATAAATATATATATATATATATATATATATCAAACACATTATAAATCTATATATTTATATATAAATATAAATTATATAAAATATTAATACATGTATATATATATTCAAAATATCATAACAAAATATATCTTAAAAATATTATGTTCTTGATTTTTTAATAATATATTTTTTGATATATTTTTAATGTCAACGGTCTGCTAAATCATATTAAAATTATTGAAAACAATTTGCTCAAATTCATTGAAAAAATTTACCGGACAATTCGAGATCATAAGCTTTGTGCCACAAGATATATCTTATTATTTATTTTATACTAGTGAATTTTATAATTCTTTTTTTATTGTAATTTTGTTTTCTTTTTTTACATTTGAATAAAATATATTTAAATCTCTATTTTTTAAGACTTTTTATGTCCATATAATTATATATATGTGTGTATATATGAAATTTATTTTATTTATGAATGACAAAATTTTTTGTAGACAATGTTGATGATATAAATCATTTTGTGATACGTGATTTATTTTTATAGATTTATCTTTTTTGCCTTATTAAAAAGTGGTTAATGATATGAACCAATTTCACACAGACAAAACCTACTCTTTATGAATTTATTTAATTAAAAATTAGAGATAAATAATTTTAATTTAATTAGAGTTGAATTATATAGACTAACTTACGATAATTTTAGAAAACAAATATATTTGTAATATTATTTATCATGATTGAAAATAATTTAATTGTTTGATTCAAATATCTTGAATCTAATAGTCAATTTTGCATAATCTAATATTTATAAATATTGATTAATTTGAAATATTACATTAAACAAGATAATAATATTATTGATTGAAGACAAACACTTATATACAAATTTCTACGGGTCAAAGATCCGTAGAAATATCCATTTTTGAAAATTCGCTGGTCTAAACCGGGTCGGGTCGAATTTGAGTATTTTTTTCAAAAATTCGCGCAGCTTGTGATTTTCACTCCTAGGTATGTTACAGTTGGGGCAAATACATGTTACTTTAAGGCAAAACGTGTGTTACAACCAGATTAAATGTTGTTTTCTACACATATTCATTTATTTTTGTAGAAGTAAATATTTTTCATGCAATGTAACACATGTATATGTTACATTGTATGTGTAACACATATTTATTCTTAATAAAAATACATTTTATCCTATAGTAACACACATATGCTCATATAATAACACAAATTGAGGAACAAATATGTGTTACAATTAGAGTAAATATGTATTACTGCAAATTTATGTTACAATTGGAGTAAATTTGTGTTACTGCAAATGTGTGTTACATCTAGAGTAAATGTGTGTTACAATTAGAGTAAATGTGTGTTACTGTACGCACAAACATTTATTTATCCTTATAAAAATATATATTACATTTTATATAACATATATATGGTATTAAATGATGTATTAAGTACATGAATAACATATTATTAACATAAATCAACAAAGAGAATAAAAAATAAATTAAGTAACACATATTTATACTTGCAGAAATACATATTTTCTTTATAGTTACTTGAAAAGTACAAAAAATTATTTTTTTAAGAATTTGTAACACAGGTTTTGCCTAATTGTAACACGCCTTTGCCCAAATTGTAACATACCTGGGAGCGAAAAAATATACTCCCTCCGTCCCGTAGGAATTTGCACCCTACGGGACGGCACATTTTTTAAGAAAAAATAATTTTATATATAAAGTAGTGGTATATGGGTAAATATGTGTAAATGTTTGTGAGTGTGCACGTAAATCAATGCATCCTTTTTTAGTAGTGTGCAAATTTGTGTGAGACGTCCAAATAAGGAAAGTGTGCAAATTCCTGCGGGACAGAGGGAGTATTATTAACATAAATCAACAAAGAGAATAAAAAATAAATTAAGTAACACATATTTATACTTGCAGAAATACATATTTTCTTAATAGTTACTTGAAAAGAACAAAAAAATAATTTTTTAAGAATTTGTAACACAGATTTTACCTAATTGTAACACGCCTTTGCCCAAATTGTAACATACCTGGGAGCGAAAAAATCTGGAACTACAAGTTGCGCGAATTTTGGAAAAAAATGTCCAAATCTGACCCGACCCGGTTTAGATCCGCGAATTTTTCAAAAATAGATATTTCTACGGTAGAAATTTGTACACAAGTGTTGCTCTTGATTGAATTGATTTAATTTATATAATATTTAATCTAATCATTACAAAATTATCAAATCATTTGAATTACATTAATTATTATAATTGATATTACATTGATTTAAAATTTAATTATCTATGAAATCAGTTTAAATAGTTTTAATTATTCTATCAATATTTTGAATTAATAATTTTAATAAAAATTTTAATTTATTTTATTGTGTATTAGTAAATTCTTTATTTACCGATTTAAAATAATTTGTCAGGAAATTAAGATTTTATCGATTTAGACCAAATCAATTAGAAAATTTTAGTTTAATCGAGATTAATGATGATATTTACATAAATTTGTAAGTTTTTCTATTATGGAGCATTTACATGTTGGTTCAAAAAGTGACTTTATTTATAAATTGGTTCACAATATTGGCACAAAAGTATAAATCTTTTTTTGTACAGAACCAATTTATAATTAGTGTCAGTTCTGTGAACTATTTTGTAACTTTTCCAATATTTGCAAAATATTTAAGGGCATTTACATATAAGTTTAAAAAAGTGAATATATTTATAAATTGATTAACAATATTTACACAAAAGTATAATTTTTTCTTCACAAAAGCATATTATTTTCCAGCATAGAAATATATTTTTATAGTATCATTTCACACCAAATTTTTCATGAAGCCTATGTTCTTTGATTCAAATTTGACATCTAAGGATTTTTCAATGTTTCTCTTTGCTGCTCGATTTGATTACAATGCTCACCCTCATTATGATTGTAGTTTGACATAAAATTAATTGTAGTAATTACTCATACACATAATATATATTTGAGTATTTACGTATTGATTTAAGAAAATAATTATATTTATAAATTGGTTCATAATATTTATATAGAAATATAATCTTTTTATACATAGATTTTTTTTCTGTACAATAATTAATGTCAATTTTATGAACCATTTAATAATATTTTCTATATATTTTTTCTGATTGCAGGATTTGCATGCCCGTTTTGCAAGGGAAGACAACACATTAAATTTTTTTTTTTGACGAACATTGTTTAATATTCTTTGTATAATCAACAACTAAGGGCACTTTGTATGAAAATTCTTTAATGGTAATGAGAATGAGGATATATGCATAGTAATTATTGTATGTAATGAGAACAAATGAGGTACATAACACTGTTTTTTCTCCTGAATGAGGTAATCATCACCCCCATTTAATTCCCTCCATCTCATCTTATAATCATCTTCCTCAAATAATCCCCATACTACAACCAACAACTTTATTTTTTGTCAATTTTTTTCAAAATTGAAGCACAATATTAATGATGTAACCACAATGAACACAAATTATCATTCATATATGTAAAGGTAAAGGAGGAAAATAAAATTTCATTCCCATTACCATTGAAGAATTTGAAACAAACACCCCTAAGTTTTGTTATATGGTCTATAAATTAGGTTTTTTTTTTTCTTTTAATTGTTTGCTGTAATATTAGATTCCATTTTTAGCAACAATTTATCAATTAGTTGCTTTTTTTAATTTTATTTTGTAAATTAGCTCCTTAATTTAAGTAATTGTACAATATTGTAATATTAATGGTAATTTATAATAAAATTACATTTATAAAATTTGAGTGTTTGATTTTATTATTAATGATAATTATTACCATTACTTTGTTTATAATCCAATTCTCTTGACTCTATCTCATCTTAATTTCAACATATTAATGCTAATGCATTAATAATTTTTAAAAAATAATATTACTCCCTCCTTTCGTCCTCTAAATTTATTCTCATTTATATGGACACAAGTTTTAAAAAAATAAGATAAAATAGATAAAGTAAAAATATTGTAGAATAATTGTATAGTTCATTAGAATATAAAATAATTGTTTGTGAGTGTGATAATAAAATAATATATTTTAAAAGAAGAATGTGAATAAATTTGGAGATAGACAAAAATAAAAAGTTGGAATAAATGGGTTGCCTCGGAGTATTAGAAAAATTTGGATGATAGGTGATTAATATTCTTCGGCATCATCAATCATTAATTTTCCAAACATGGTCTATTAGTGTTGATCCCCTTTTAACTGTTTATTTAAATTTAGATTCTAATTTTCTGTAATAAGTTATTAATCAGTTGACTTTTTGAAAATTTTAAATAAAAAAAAAAGAAACTTATTTTGAGCAATTGCAACACAGTGTAGTATTAATGATAATTTATTATTAAATTACATTAATAAAATTTAAATTTTGTTATTTTTTATTGCTGGTAATTTGTACTTTAATTAATTTATTATATTCCATTTCTGTACTTATCTTAATTTAAACATATTAATGTTAATTTCCCATATTGTTTAATAAATGATTTAAGATATGTTCCTAAAATGTGAAAGAGATCTATATGCATTCATTTTAAAGAATAAAGTTCTTTATGTAAATAATCTTTGAGTACGATCTCATGTGAGACCATGTCTTAAAACCTGCACTTAATAATAAAAAATTATTATTTTTAAAGAGTGATAAAATTTAACCACAAAGTGATAATATTTTTGTTGAAATTAACTATTATTTTTTATTAAAATTTTATCACTTTTTAAAAATGATACTCCCTCCGTCCCATAATTGTTTTCACACTTTTCTTTTTCGTCTGTCCCACAATTGTTTTCACACCCTATAAATGAAAACTATTACTTTAACTTTACCCTCACAATCCAACTAATCTCATTATTTTAATAATATAACTTTACACAATACTCTACTTTTCTTAAAAGTTGTGCCATCCCAGAGGTGAAAACACCTCTGGGACGGAGGGAGTAATTTTTTATTAATAAGTTATCGGTCTCATGAGAGTGTCTCATATAAATATTTTTCATAATCTTTCATCTATATATTTAATGGTTGTAAATAATATTAATATATATAATTGTATTTAAAATAAATCAATCTTAAAAAAGATTAGATTTTTTTGTAAGATTTGATTCACATCAATTATGATAAATTAATTATATTAAAATTTAAGTAAATTTTTTTAATAAAAAGTGATAATCACTTTTAACAAAAATATTATTACTTTTTATTGAAATTTTATCACATTTTAAAGTATTAATTTTTATTAATTAATAAATACAAATTTCATGTTCTGACCCAGTCTCCCCTGCTCTAAATATATATACCAATTCTTACAACATCCATTCAGAATCTGCAAATATAATTCATTACAGTCCTTTTTTGTGATTTATGTTTGGCAAAGTGTTGCACAATAAATTTAACCGTCATATTCTTTTGAAGCATATTAATTAATTATGTATTTAGTACTCCTTTCCTTTAAATTATCATGCTCGAGTTTTAATGAATATTAATTAATTTAGGTTTAAAGTAGATATGTTGGAATATTAATTAATTTAGATATGTTGGAATATTAATTAATTTAGTAAAGTAGATATGTTGAAATCTTAATTAATTTAGGTTTAAAGTAAAAACTGAGGTATAATAATGCATAAATAAAATAATTATTTATGAATAAATATAAATTTGGATAAATAAGCAATAATTGGAGGGCAAAGATAAAATATTGTGAATATTATTATAAAAAACATGAATTTAATGAAATTGGACAACTTAAAAAAACAAGTAAGTATAATAAACTTTGATGGAAGAAATGTTATTTGTTTGAAAAAATATTGTGTGAGACCGTCTCATGATATGAGACCGAAAAAATAGAAAATAATAAAATATAAAAATATTTTTAAACAAAATATTAGTCACTTTTAATAAAAAAAATATAATTTATAAAAATGGATAGTAATTTTTTTTAAAAAGCAACAATCACTTTCAACAAAATTTTATCACTTTTATTAAAATATTCCACTTTGTAAAAATTACAATTTTTAATTAATAAATAATATATTAAAAAGCACACTCTCCCACTTTCGTTATAGGAATAGTCAATAAAATATTTTTTTGATTATCTAAATTGCAATGGGATGAATATTAATTTTTATTGCTACTTTTGTAACTTATCTTTTATATGAGCACACAATTAAAAGATATATTTTATTAATTTTTGTAAGTGTAAAAAAGTAATTGTAACATCCTAAAATATAAAATGTGAAAATTATCTTGGAATGAATTGAGTATAAAATATTAATTGAAAATGAAGGGTATTGTTCATGTGTTTATATTAAAAAAGTTCCACATTAAAAATCAATAATAATAATATATACTTTTTAATATATTAATATTTTTTGGCAAAATTTTGTACGAAGATAGTTCATAATAAATGAATTAGTTTTAAAATATCAAACATTTAACTAGGTGCATAAAAAATTTCACCAGATGTATAAAAAATTAGGGTCAATAACTGTTATATATTTTATTGATATCAACTTTTGATACACCGTTGAATATTTTGATACACTAATCAAATATTTGATACTTTAAAAATAATTAAATGACAAATTTATTATAAATTATTTTTACACAATAATTACTTATATATTTTAATATAAATACTTTTAATAATTAAATAAATATACCATGCACCAATGGCATATAAAATATCGGGGCTTCATAAATGTGTGTTTGCCATAAATGAATAAGGTACTATTAATTCGATAGAAAACAAAAGTAGTATGGGCAGTGGTATTCACCAAACACCTACTCCCTAGATTTTCGTATTATAACTTCTCTTTAAATTCATCCGCTCCTCAATTACTGAACCACAGACTGCAACAGAGCCCAAGGTTTTCCCAGGTTTTCAAGCCTCCCACATTCTCTCTCAATCTCCATCGTTTTTCACGCACTGACACACACACACTTCACCAATCCCACACGCGAAACAGACATGCACGATTGATTCTTTCGACAGTTTTGATTGTTTTTTATTTTTTAAAGTCTTTCGACCATTGTTTGTTGATGTTGAAATTGTTTTGACTTCGTTGTAATCGGTCTACTCCTTTTCTTCGTTTCTACGATTTCAGGGGTTTTGCTGTCACTCGGAAGTGTAGAAAACAGAGCATCGGAAAGTTGAAAGGTTGGTTCTAAGTTTGACATTTGAACGCAATGGCGGGGACGAAAAGGAAAGGGAAGACGACGACGGTAGTGGTCGAGGAAGAAAGTTCTGATGACTGGTGCTTTGTATGTAAAGATGCTGGTGATCCGATGAGGATATGTGATCGCAAGTGAGTTTGTTTTCTCGTCTTTCACTTTTGTCGCTTTTCTCTTTATTTTCCAATTTCTGCTCCATTTGAAGCCTGAATCTGTGCTAATGGTGAAACCTAGTGTTGGGATGAAGGAGTGCAAATGTCTGTTAATTTGTTTGTGATGTACCCCTTCTGATCAAGGGCTCTCTCTCACGTCCTTGTGGGTGTGGACTGTTTTGAGTTTTTTTTGGGTGTGTGGGTGGAGGGTTGGCCGTGTGTGGGGGTGGAGTAGAGCATTGTTCTCGATATTCCTAGAAACATTGTTGACTTGCCCAGAATTTCATTTGTGAAATAACATGTCATAAAATGTTAATATTAAAAAATATCTCAAGTGGGGCAACAAATTTATAAGGCGGAGGGGGGGTGCAAAATGATAAAATTTTATAAAACGAGATAAAAAAAATTCTATATATATATATATATATATGTATGTATGTATTTTATGAAAAGTTTAAATCCCAAGGGGGGTGACCGTGCCCCATGCCCCTAATTCTGTCCCTGGTTGCAGCATATGAATGTTCTCAGCTTATTTGTGATGATGATTTCAATGTAGTAACAAAGTGAAGTAGCATGAGGTGAATCCATCGTAACTTCGATCTCGATATTCACCTAGGATCATAAAGCATTGTGTTTCGGACCATTACAACATTCAGTTTGTGTCTAGTGTCCTCAATAACTAGAAAGATAAATGTCACAGTCATGCTTTAGTGTGAGTGAGTAATACAATTTCTGTTAATTCTTGTTGTATCAAATTAGCTGGAAGCAATCGGCACAATATCCTTGAGATAGATACTGCATTTGAATTCTTGGATCCAATGATCCATCTGGTTATGCTTTTAGATGATTTCTTATCTTCCTGGTTCATATATGATGTACATATAGGTCTAATGATTCATTTGATGTTTATCATATCTGTACTTCAAGCCATGCATATTTGTTAAACGGATATTCCTTGTTGATCCATTGACTTTGAGAACACAATTTATATATATTTGTACATGCAATTATATTCTAAACATGATGCCCCTTTATTGCATGCATGTGTTATGAATGAGCGTACTCGTCGCTGAATGTTTATGTTTTTAGTGCATATTAAGTTATTCTCGACAATATCCGTAATAAATCTTTTTGGATTTGCAATAAATGCCAACCAAAATTGTATTAATATTTGATTGTGCTACTATGATCGCCCTTATCAGACATTTGTTCTTTTGTCGTTTTTGTTTTTGTCAATACATCTAATAATGATGCCAATTTGAAAATTCTTAACCTCATTTTAAAGTATCACTGCATGATGTGAATTCTGTTTCCAGGAAATGCGGAAAACCTTATCATCCTAGATGTGTGGACAAGAACGATTCATTTTTGAACGAGAAGGGCCATTGGGTGTGTGGTAAGTCAACATCGATCACGCTGCACCAGAACCCAATGAGGGAAGTGATATTCATGCATCACACATCACCTATTTAAATTATTCACTCTAAGATGTTTATAGGTACGTGACTTAACATAGATCTAGGGGGAAATGATCTTGCATGACATGAGACTGCTTCACGAATCTTATTCTGTGAGACGGGTCTATATTTGACCACTTAAGGTTCAATCCTGCTCAACTCATTTATTTCCTCAATAATATTGGTTAGATGGAGCTCCGTCTCATGGATAGTCTCAAACAAGTTTTTTCATGCACCGGACACTCCAACATGGAAAGTGTAAAAATTAAGGGGATCTTTCCACCCACATAAAAAGATTGTGACTAAACTATACATATAGAAGGTGGATACGGAAATCTGTACTCAATGGAAAATATAAAATTAATTTATGTATAATAAATTTGCATTAATGACGTGTCATTTAAATGTAACCTACGTTCAAATTATAAATGAATATGATATCAGTGAATAATAATATCATCATTTAAAGAAATAATAAATGAGTATGATAAATTATCAATTAGTTGATTAATGATATAAAACAATGAGTTGAGTAATGATACTTTCTGATGTAAATATTCTTTGCCTCAGCTGATAAAAATTCTTAGTGTCAGACACATGGTTCTACTATTCACCATCTTATTATATTTAATATATGTTTCTGGAGTCAGCTTTGTACTTGAAAATGTCCCTTAAAGATACAAGGTCTGTGTTGTAGTTTGACACAAAATCAAACTTATAAGTATAGTGCTTCATAGAAGATGCGTTAAACCATAGGTCTTGCGCGCGCAGACACACCATGATATGAACATCTATTTCTTCAAAAGATCGAGCTGCATGGATTTTAGTCTCTCTCATTTCATGTGGCTTAATCTATCAAAGATTACACTTATATATTCACTTCTTGAATGATATTATCTTTAAAATAACTGTATGGAATGAGAATAACTTAATATTTTTCAGATTGGCATACTTGTTTCCATTGTGGTAGATCTTCCTACTGTCATTGCTACACTTGTAAAAATTCTGTCTGCAACCGTTGCCTTCTGGCAGAAGATTTTGTGCAAGTCAAAGGAAAATATGGATTCTGCGATGAATGCCTAGAATATGCAGTACTTATCGAAAAGAAGGAAGATCTTTATAACTCTGACGGGGTATGATTATCATTAACTCTATATTATTGTGATATATTTTCTCTGCTATGTCATGAAGTAACGAAGGTCTGGTTCTATATCTTTGACTCAGTGGATGTAAAATGGAGTAGGATTTAGTATTATTTCACTATTCCTGGAGCCACTTTTGCAATTCGTATCACCCAGTGTCTTCACTGGCCTGTTTAGACAGTGACTTAAAGGAGAAAAGAATTTGATTAAGATATTGGGCATTTAGATCCACTTTTTCTGCCTCTGAGTTTATGGGGCTGAACTTGCAACTTAAGTAGATTTTCCAGAAAAATGTTAATCTTTCCATTTTCAGTTGTCAAGCCAATTATTTGATATGCAAAAGTTTCAAAAATATCTTGTTGAAAATTTAACTAGAGCTGCTTAGTGTACTGTCGGATCTGCTCCAACTTTTCTGCCTGTAAATTGTTTAACTATAACTTATACTAGTTATTATGTTCTTTGTCTGATTGTGGTTTCCTATCTTGTCCATAAGCTAACTTGAATAAGATCAGATGACAATGTCCTCATTTTTTATGGTCTGGCTCAGGGGTGTACTTCAGTTCTCACTTGCCATTTCTCTTTTTCAAGTTAATCACATGCTACTGCCAATATTTACAATAAAGGCATTCTCTGTATTTTGTTTTTGTACATTATTAATACTGACCTGATTTAGTGATAAAAATTACCCAATTGTTGGAAATGTGACCTTCTTGACCAGTGTTATCTTACAATTTCAAAATTTTCCATGATGATATTGATATTGTCACATGTAATTTATGTTTTTTACTTCCGCAATGTGGTAATGAAAGTTGAATTAACCCCGATAATAAAGATTTTATTCTTATGCATTATAGATAACAGTTATCTTCTTCTCAAAGAAGCTGCCAATGGTGAGTAGGGTATTATACTTTAGTTTGTAATGTCCAATTGTCAGATTTTAATTTGTCTTATGTAGCTACATCTGACGTCTCTTTAGTTTTGCATCCGTAATTTTCAGCATACAAGTTTGTACCTTCACTAATGTCTATTATGTACAAACCCATATTTCTTGTAGGGTTGTTATGTCATATATATGTGTGCTTCCACTTGTCTTCTTCATAATTCTTTTTGGCGGTCTCATCAAAGTCCTTTTCGGTTTTAACTTTTTTATCTCCTTTGTAACATTTATCTGAGAAAATATGTCTGATCCTGGTTTCTTTGCAGGAGAAGGTCGATTTTACTGATCGGGACACCTTCGAAGGGCTCTTCAAGGAATATTATGACATCATTAAGAAAGAAAAAGGTATTGAGGCCAGGGATGTTTTTGCTGCAAAAGAAAGTTTGGAAACTAAAAATGAACGTCAAACGGGGTCTGGTTCAGAAGAATATGATGATGAACAGATTTCTGATTATGAAAGCTCAGAGCATGTGAAAAAAAACAAGAGAACGCGTAAGGAAAAGAGATCTGAGAAAGGGAAGTTTGCACCTAAAGCACCCATGAAGTCCAGGAAAGATGTGTTTATTGGCTGGGCTTCGAGATCCCTTATTGAGTTCCTCACTTCCATTGGTAAAAGCACCAATGAGAAATTGTCACAGGATGATGTGACTTCGATAATAAATGTGTACATTAAAGATAATAAACTATTGGTGAAAAAAAAAATGATTATGTGTGATGGCCATTTACGGTCTCTTTTTCATAGAAGCGCAATAAATAGACATAGGATATATGAGCTTCTAGAGGACCATTTTGCTGAGAACCACAATGAATCAGAAGATGAGCTTGATAATGATTCTGAAGATGAGCTTGATGATGATTCAGAAGATGAAAATGCTGGCGTTCCATGTAAAAAGCAAATGAAGTTGGATTCGGAGAATAAATCCCCAAAAATGGAGCCGAAGCGTCTGAGTTGTTTTGCTTCCATTACTGTTGAAAACATGAAACTTGTTTACTTGAAGAAAAACTTGCTTTGTGAGCTGCTTGAGCAACCTTCATATGAAAAGAAGGTGATTGGAAGCTTCGTCCTAATTAAATGTGGTCCACATGATTACCGTTCAAAAAAACTTGTACAAGTTGAAGGTTAGTTTAAATGCACTTGACGTATTAATTTATTTTTAGATGAGCAAGAGCTTTATATTCTACAGCATACCTATCTAGGTGGTCTGGTTTATTTCAAGAATTACTCCCAAGTATCTAATTTTAATTTGTATTCTCAGGCGTTAAAAAAACTTCAAGTGGTGAAAACAATATGCAGGTCGTCCTTCAAGTTTCAGCTATACCTGAAGATGTTTCTATAGATCTGCTTTTAAATGCTGATATCACTGAGGTAATCAAGTTGTCTGATTTTGTTTTGTTTCTCTCCCTTTTATTGCAACTTTGTAATCATATGTGGTTTAATTTGTTCCTCCAGTGAATATATTAAATGCAGTTCAATGAGTAAAACAAAAGTTCTAAGCTAGTCCTAAGGTTTTATCGATCTTGAGATACTACCTCTATGCTTACTAGTAATAAGCACTTACATATACTTTTAGCATTGTTTTGCAATTGCACCTGCCATGGAGAAACTGATATCAACAAAGGAGAAAACCCTATTCATCTACACTAATACTTATACTAGCAATGTTATATAGTTGGCTTAGACATAAGTATGAAGAGAATGTCTACAATAAATAAATTTAGATTACTTTCTGGAAATAGGCCAAGCCTCAATTGAAACTCTGTAATCAACCCTTTATTGTATATAATAGTTGTATCTTTTTTTTTTATTGAAATGTGTACCTTTTGAACTATTGGATGATATCTGGTGTACAATTGTTTTGTCAAGCTGCACAGTAAAATTTAAAAAAAAACTTTTGCAGTCGATGATAATTTATTGTTCCTGCAATAGCAAGGTTCTAAATTTTATGCTCTTACAAAGTGTAGCTATCCTCAGTACTCCTTCAAGTAGTCTCAACTGGTAACTTTTTAAGCCAATAATATATTGTTAAGGTACTGTTTGAAGATTGTAATTTTCAAAGTGACTTAGCTGTAATCATTTTGGTAAAATTAATTAACTGTCATAAGTCATGGGCTCCAATATTTTTAGGAAAAATGAAGTTGACTGGATTAAAGTTGGAGTATTTTATTTAGCTTAGTATTTTCATGCAATTGTGGAGGACGAATACAGACAGCTATAACCTCAAGACGTCTTGCAGGGATATCCCTATATTCTGTTTCATACTATACACAGTGTGATGTATAATTCAGCCACAACATCATTTCCATTTAATATTTAGCTGCTGTCTTCAAACTTGAAGTAGGCTAGAAAGATTACATTAAAATTGATAGCTAACATGACAGAAGAGTATTAATTTGTGAGCATAGTCAGACGACGTTCTCCCCCTCAATGACAAGTAATACCCAGAATTGAATTCTTCTTAAGGTTAATTGTATACTATACCCTGTGAAGTGTTCATTTAGTTAAGGAAAAGATGACATTCGCTATCCACTTTTTACAGGAAGAGTGTGAGGATTTGAGACAAAGAATGGCATCCGGTCAGCTTAAGAGGCCTACAGTGGTGAGTAACGCTATGAACTTCAGCCATTAGATCTACGGAAGTTATACTTGCAGCATGTTGTAAAGTTTATTGAGTTCAACTAATTCTATTTGAGACTGTTGGTAGCTTAGAGCTTTCAAGTTGAATGCACAATATACTAGAGTGCTTATGCATATTTCTGAACGTATTTGATAAGTTGGCAATCAATAATTAAATATATCCGAGAGTATAAATTCAAGACGCACGTGAATATTTTGGATTGTCAACTATACGCTCTATGCAATCAATCTCAACCCTATGACTTATTCCAATTCCTGGGGGTGGGGTTATACTCCTTACTACGTGTGTTCTTTTAATTTTGTGGAGCTAGTGTTATTCATGGGTTTTTTTGCCTTCGTATTTAACTGTTCTCTATATGTTGCTCCTTGAATTTATTTTATATTCTCTGTCCTCATCACATTCCTGTCTTGGTCATGATACACTATTTGTAGTCTGTCCAGCGTTTATTTGAGTATTCTGCGATGCTATAGGAAAGAAGGAATTCACCTAAAATTACCTATTGCATATGCACTGTGACAATCAAGGTGCTATTTATATTGCTTGTAGTTCACTCTTTCATGAGAACACTTAAGGATATCAAATTATGGTCGAAGACCAGTAGTCCTTTGATTTCTTTAGAAGACATGGCAAAGTTTCGCCAGGCGTTACACTCAAAAAGGATATTTCACAAATCTTCTCGGCCAAATCGGTAAAGATTTTGTCACAAGCTGAGCATGCTATTACTTGATATATAAATATATATCACATGAGGTAGACTTTGAGATTATATTTAACATATATTTTTTTCCTTAGTTTATTTAAGCTATACAGATATAATATATATCCCTACCATTCACATCCTCCAATTTAACCAAATTTTTTTGACTGAGATTCTTCAATAAAACCATTTTCATTTTTCTCGTTCTACAAACAACAGTTAGATATAAGTGATGGCAGGTTTATTTAGAATATTTGATACAATTGAGAATATACATGTAAAATGAGAATCTCAGCCTTTGTTGGTTTCAATATTAATGGCTTTAATAGTATATTGTTGAAGGACTAAATGCCAAATGGAATTGCCTGTTCGATGTGGACATCTAGTCCCCTCGGTGTCCTTTAATCTATTAATTAGAATTTTGTTTCTCATTTAATTAACCTTTGAGTCTAGTTCTTGACCTTCCCTGCATATTTAGTCTTTGCTAAACCTTGAAATGGGTCTTGATAATGTCTTTTTAGCTATGTATATAAAAAGTACTCCCTCCGTCCATTTTGTTAGTTGTTAAGGTTTTCTTACACAAATTAACAAAACCATTAAATGACAATAAATATATGTGTAATGTCACACATTGGCCTTCAATTTACCTACATGATCATTTATACATTCATTTAATGCATACCATCACAAAAAATAAGTAGAGAAAAAAATCGGAGTATGATATTTAATTTCTCTTAGATAAGTGCAAAATGACAATTATTTTGGGACAAAAAGTTCCGCTGGAAAGATAAATAAAATGGAAAGGAGGGAGTATTAATTATTTGTCCATAAATTAATATAACTTGGAACTGATGGTATTTTGCTACTGAATGAGCATTCTTCTTCATGTATCCCTGTAATAAAATAGAAGATATGCTCTCTCTCTCTCTCTCTCTCTCTCTCTCTCAGAGAACCATGATTTAGATCGGTAGGCTAGACAACAGGCTTTTTGCACATTCTTATAAGAAGACACTTTTTGTTGATTCTCTGTGCTGAGGTGGACTTATCTAACCAAACTTCTCTCTTCTTTTACAGGAGGATCTTCAAAAAAAGGCCGAAATTCTTCACAAGGATCTAACAAATCAAGTATGCCTTTGTATTATATTGCACTATTATTAATCCGTTAAGACTAATTATTGGCTGTTTAATATGGACTGAAAGAGGTTTCCATTCAGTTCTCTCCTCATTTAATAAATACTTGTCTATCTGTTAAAGGTCTTCCAGAAATGTCCCCAGTCGATTAAATAGCTCTACAATTATGATCATACTGTATTGGCTTTTTAACATGCAGTCTTTTCCAACTTAGTGGTTACTTCAAATCTTAGAATTAAATATTATCATGTTTCTTAGCTAATTTAGTTGTGAAGGTGTTGGAATAGGCATTGAGGTGCATTCCCCTAGTTTTGTCAAGTGTAAACCTCTGTGACCCTTAAATTGCACTTCATAAGTGTTCCATTATCACACGATACTTTCAGAATTTTAGTCATGCTTCTAAATGTCTGTGCCATAAATTTGTATCATTTTACCATAGAAGCATGCTATCAATGGAGTTTATGTATAGCTATATGATTTCGTTGAGCAGATTATGTGGTTTTCATAAAAAAAACAGAAAAAGATTATGTGGTTTTCATTTTCTTGATGATACTTCATGCATGTCATAAATTGCTAATATTGTTCTTCATCTTGGCTTCAAGTTAGTTGGGCATCAGTAGCATGTGGGATTGCTGTGTGTTAAAAGTTATTACATGCCATCTTTGCAATTATATCACCTGTCTTTCTTGAATTGCTCGTTTCATGTTAAACTGACTATGGCTTAATATTTGTTATATTAATAATTGGTTTGTTATGGTTGTGTTTCAACCGACGAAAATTTTATTGATTTGCAATATTTTCATTAGTGACATCAAAATTCCAATTTATCATTCAGTATCTAATGTTAATTAATTGGGTTATTCACAGCGGATCAAAAGAGATCTTCAGATTTTCGGTAAAAAGATTGAACAAGCCCATGCTCACGGATGGAGACGCGAATATCCTTTTATGCTATATTATGGGACTCTAATGTATTCAGACAAATTAAAACATGATTAGGAAATACTAATAGATAAAAGATACTACGTAAGTGGTGATTTCGGTAATGCAAGTGGATTATCATTAACAAAATAATCTTCCTAGCGTTTCCGTTCCACTGGAAGTTTGGGGTTCTGCATTTTTTTAAGGGACAGGCAATTCCTTTTTTAGGTTAGTCAGCATGAGGTTGCTTTGTATTTGTGGCCTTGACTATATTGTTTCTACGTTTTTTGAATACAAGGAGAAGAAAAAGACGCTAGAATCTCCATCAGAACAGGCAAGATTGCTTGGTGATGCTCCCCAAGTGATTCCAGATGTGCATGAGCAGCTTGATTCTAATTCTGGAGATATTACAAATGACATGAACTCTGATAAAGGCTCTCCACAATCAATCCTCCAATGTAGCTCCTCTGTTCCCAAAAATGGATGGCAGAATGACAAAGAATATGGTAAGTTCGATAACTGAGGCTCCATGTCATAATATTGTCAAGTAAAATATGTGTATTATAGATTAGAATTTTATAGTATTTGAAATCTTATACCAAAATCCGGTTTGACAAACGAGGATTTTGATTTGAAATAAAAATGTGGGTCGGGGGGGGGGGGGCGTTGAGGGATAAATAAACACACCCTTAGTGTTAAGCATACTCATCGACTATGAAACCATCTCTATTTTCTTGGATATGTGCAAGAATATGATTAACCTTGTGAAGGTAATACTTTTTAATTATTGAAGAAAGTTCCATTCTCTAAATGACAAGCAACATTGTAGGGTAGATATTAGAGGTTGACTGTTATCATTTCTCACTGTATACTGTTAACATAAGCATATTTTAAATTAGGTTATTGAAAATGCCGTTATATCATACATCCTGGTCACTAAGTACTCGATTCCTTTTCTATGACGTTTGGTGCAAATCCAATTTTCCCATGCATGGAATTGTGATACTTACCTAGCCTAAAAAACATTCAAATGCATGAACTGTTAATTCTTTTGCCATCTGTCCTTCCATGTGTAGATTTATTCGGAAATTGTGTGACTAAACTTCCTGATACGACAGCATTTTGACCTTATATGACTGGATCCTTCAATAAATCAAACATATTCTGAATTTCAACGTACCAGTTCTAAATGCATATAACGCCACATCAGACCTATACCATCGGTGATGGTACTTCCTTCCAATATGCATGGATGTATATACCATAACAGAACATGAAAGATGGAAACCGGAGAAAATGGAACTTCTAATGTTAACTGCTGTAATATGTCTGAATTTGTGAAGATCCTCATTTGTAACTTTCTGACCCCCACCCAGCATTTGCTGTCATTATCATTCCTGTATTTCATGTGTGTGAATCGAATGCAGGTCACAAATTTGCTGACTTGGAAAGCGAAAAATGGTGCATTCTAGGCCCTAAGAATGAGAGGGAGAAGTGTTCTCTATCTGCATTGAAAATGTGGAGCGACACGAGTCCATGTGCATCTAAGTTTAAGGTGTGGAGGGAAGATGAGAAAGAAGAGAAAGCAATATGGGTGCAGGAGGCTCTGAGCTACGCCTTTCCAAAGAAATAGATGGAAATCAAAGGTCGACGACGAAATGGTAGCTTTTGCGTTTATCCTAATTAGTTTGAGCAACTGTGTTCGTAGCCAGCATTTCACCTCAGCTTAGAAATTGTTGGACTTAAGTTTTCTTAATATTTTGTGTGCATGTTTCCTTGCTTAATTAACTATTTGCTATCCTTTTATTTGAAAAATAAAATAAACTATTGGACCTGTTTTGGTAACTTTTGATATCTTATGTGTACTTTCAATTTCTTCAATGGAAAATTTGGGAGGATCTTTTGTCGCTCACTGAATTTTTGATAAGACTCGATCTACAGCGAGATATTATCATTCATGCTTTATGATGCAACATATTTATCGCTTATCCTATTTCATTTGGGAGTTTCATATGTTTTTTTACTTTCTTTTTTAAGGAAGGTAAGAAACTTTAAGTAAATTAGTACTGTACTGTCTAATAAAATGAAACAATTAGATAAAATATAAATAGGAGATGCGTGTTAATTTGTGTGGTCTTATATTATAAAATGGTTTCACACAATTTTTTTTTCATAATATATATATATATATATATATATATATATCAATAATTCATCAAATAATAACACTTCTTTTTTATATGAACGTAGGCCTGCTCCACTTTTTTCCTGTAAAAAAAAAATAAAAATATAAAACTAATATTTATTGATATATACATATATATTAAAATTGTAGCTAATTTCCTGTAAAAAAACTCACAATACATATATCTCCAATTTTTGACGGGAGAGGACACCCGTGATCAATTAAAGGAAAAGATTAATATTTAAGTAAGTGAAAATGTAGCTAATTTAAATGCTCCACCCAGGAGCATCAAAATTGCAACATTAATAATATTAATAAAATAACTCTTTATATATAATTAATATTTTTTATTAAAAAAATAAACTAATACTTCAATTATTGAATAATTCAACTATTATAGTATATATTAGTTTTTGTCATTTCATTTACATGCACCACGTGACTCCGTCTCATAATCACACCACACCATCTCATGTACAATTCAATTAGTATAAATATAATTTTATTATTTTATTTATATGCACCACGTGACTACGCCACCTAGTCACACCACACCATGTGAATTTATTATTGAATTAAGCGCTTGTTTGAAAACTCAACATAAAAAATAAATGCATTTTTTTAAAAAAATATCACTTAAAATATGTTTTCAACAATTATTTTAAGTGTTTATTGCTACTTTTTGTCAAGCAATAATTTTTAGCTTTTAATTTCTATTTAAGCACTTCTATATATTTCTCAAAAAAATAATACTTAATACCTTTTTAGAAACACTTTTTTTGCAAACACGTTTTTCTTAATTATTTTTTAAAATCACTTTAATTTAAAATACTTTTTATTTTTCATTTTACTGTTAAAATTACTAACTTAATATCACTTTTTCAATTCTATTGAAGATTGCAAACATGCAGTAAAACTAGAAGACCACTTAATAAAACTCTATTGATGGAACAAGTTGCATCTTCATCAACATCGTATCTTGAAATTTCATATATTTAAAAAACAAATTTTAAAGTATTCAATGTGTTAAAATTTTCTTATGCTACACATCCTCGAACTAATATTTATCTAAATATAAAATCACATCAAGAGAATTTCATATTTTTTAAAGCCAAAAAATATTATAAACAAGTATTATAACTATTAAGAATGTCGTCCAAACAATGAAGATTCTCATAAAAACGAGAATTTTGCAACATTTGCTAGTTGATTGGCATTTCGACTAATCCAATTAATTAAAAAAAAAAAAGTTCTCCTAATCAATTTCGTCCCTTCTCATCATGTCTCGAAAGTAGAATTCTGGATGATGTTGTTTCTCAAGGCTTGGTATACACTTTTTGCATCCATCATCAAGATTTCTAGTTTAAAAGTAAAAAGGTAAAAATCCCTCATGGTTCTTGCTATTTTGCTACAAACAAGCCATGGTGCATATTGCAAAAAGTAATTTCTTGCAAGAGATATTCATCTTGTGTTTTACATTTCCATAACACAAAATTTTACTAACACTGACTGGATCAAATAAAGCAGTTGTCAGCAATTACATTACATCACCATGTCTATGAGTAATCTGATGTGGTCAAATATGTGTGTCACATTTAAGTAGTATATCCAATAACCATGTATCCAGAAGCTTCTAGATTAAGCTTGTGCAACATTTATCTCATCGTTTTCCTTTCTGTATGCCCTCAATCTCTCTTTGAGCCTTTTGCTGTCCTCGAAATTTGCCTTCCGCTTCAGGGCTTTCTGCAGAAGCCCGAGTCTCAGTATCTTGCATGATTCACCAGATAGTTAGATTACTGCGGTATGGGAAACTTACTTCTTGACGGAAACACTTATCGAGCTTAATCTTCATATCTGTGCACTCACCAAAGAACTTTCCAAGAGGATGTTCCAAATGGCACTTCTGGAACTGTTCAATTATCTGGATGCACATAGTCGAGTTAAGGACTAAACCACAAAAGCAATAACTGACCTAAACTTAGACCAGTTTAGAAAAGCAAAGAAGAAGGTCCTATATATTCTTGTTTGAATAGGAAAGGAGAAGCTGTAATAAGTACAGCAAGACATTGGTAGTAAAATAAACTCTCTTTTTTAAATGATGAGATCTTGACAATTTGTCAACCAAAGATATTATCATGCTTGATATTATGAGTGTTTGCCATGCTTCTTGTCATTATATCTCACACCCCAACTTTCGATTTAGTACGATATCACTCTAATCTCAAGCCCAACAAATTTCAGAAAAAGAGATCTTTCCCACAAACTCCAATTTTAGTCACATCTTCAAAAGCAAAAACTAAAGCAAACACTCCCAATATATAGAGAAGTCTTCATAGTGTTGGAAACCGAAACTCATTCATGTAACAGAAAGACCAAGCACCTTAGTTAATAAACTTCAATCCATGAAAGGTTGACCAAATGGCTAAATGTGGTTAAGAAAAGGAAAAAAGGAAATAAGGCTTACTTCAGCACACATTGGGTGCCTGTGGATCGTCAACGGAGGATGCATCAAGTTTCTTGCCAACCATTCATCTAAAAAGCAGCAAAAAATCTTGTAAGCAATGTAAATGCATTGGCTCAATAATTAATATAAGCAAACATTTATTTCCAACTTCAATTATTCGCCATTCTTGGACGTTACAAAAGTCTGGTCACTCTGTGCACTAATGCTAAACTTGTTGGGTAGTGAAAATGGGATTTCGAGGAGATGAAGATTCCTACTGATATGCACTTTAGATGCTCCTCGTATGATACTTCATTTCATCTATATTGGCAATGAAGGGCTTTTTCTGGCAATTGGACAAAGTAACATCTAACTCAAGGACAAGATCAAGGAGTCCACTTTCTTTCTCTCAAAATGATAACTGCTCAGATATTGTATCATCAACTCAACTCTCAATAAAAAAATAATGGCAAAAGAGAACCATCAGTTGAATGATTCATTAAACATCACATTCACAGCTATAGTGAATCGATGCAAAATCTGTCTCTGAATCTGATCCCTCTTAAATTATATTATTCCTTCTCACTCAAATTCCAATCAACATCAAAGAATATAATTCATAGTAAATTTCCCCCAATTTCAGGTTTACATCTTGATTCAACCAAAACTTCCAACTTCAAAGAAAAACTGCATATAGCTCAAAAACTCAGAGGAATGCTGCTAATCGTTCATTAAAAAAAGGATCATGATATATAACATGGCCATAAATATTTACATGCGCACCATCTATCAAACTACAAATTAGCTTGAAAATAGAGAAGAAGCTTAATTTAGATTAGACTGAAATCGAAAGTGAAAAAAGAACAAAAATCAGATAATTGAAAATCAAAACAACCGGATAGAAGTGCAGAATTGCTCACCGGTGGCGGGCTTCTATTTTATCAGATGAGAGAAGACGCTTTAATTAATTTCATTTTAGACTAATGGCAAACGCTGTTTTGCTCTCGAAACCTTTTTAGTATAATTAAAGGAAAGAATAAATTTCGGTTGCCTTTTTTTCCCCCATTTTTTTATGAATAGCACTCGTGCGTGAATTTGTGTTACATTCGGCCCTTGTTTGATAGCATATACAAAGCCTATATAAGCTCATATTATCAGGCCCATATCCATGTTCTACAGTGTAATATTGTTGTTTGATAGGAAGTAAATTTAATAGCTATGACCCGGTTGTTATCCTAAGAACCTGTAATTCTTATATGGGTTTTACTGTAGACCTTTGCAAATTTAGTAAGACCCCCTCCCCCTGTATTACCTATCTAGAGATAAGAAATTAGGGCAACACTTTCTCTCCTACATACCACCACTTTCGACGGCACCAAAATTAGGGCAACCCATCAGGCGACGCTGCCCACCGCGACGCTTGGTAGCCCACCGCGACTGAACGACGGCCTTATTGCGACTCAACGCCGCCAACCGCGAGCCCAGCGCGACGCAACGCCGGCCACCACGACGTCACCGCCACGCGACTCGAGGCCACCATCTGTGCAGAGGAAAAAGAAAAGGTTTGTAGATTTGTGGCCTGTATGTATGAATTTTCTGTGTTTTTGTGATTTTTTAAAACTTGCACCTGGAGTTAAGAAATTTATTAAAACTTGCAGATTCTGGAGATAGGATAGAGTTGATTTCACTTGATTTCTTAGTTACCCAATGAAATAAGAAGTTGGTTTAATGAATTGGTATATATTGTTGAAGTTAATATCCTGGAGATTGGTACAATGGTTGGTATATATTGCTGAAGTCTAGTAAAATTTAATTAGAGAATTCAATAAAAGGAGAGTAGAAAAATATACCTGGTATTCTCAAGAGAAGAAGAGTAGGGAGAATGCCTGCGCTTAGAATGCTTGCTATGAGGAGGAGACCGCGATACATGTCTAAAAGGAAACATTACATACTAAGCCAGTGAGTCTCAATACACAATGAAATTGCTCATCTAATTTTTCTCTCAGCTTTAAGATATCCAACTTTTGGTTCTTCTGGTGGGAAAATATAAACACTGACATTGGGTCTTACAAGAACATGTAAATACTTAAATTGTTGGTTGCTACACTTGTAAGTTTTGTCTAGGAAGATTGTGTTTTTAGGAAATTTTGTTTGTTTGCTAGCCTTTTTCTTTGACTTCTTTTCTTTCATTTTTCTTCCACTCAATTTTCACAGATAAAATTTCAGTTGTAATTTTGCCAAGTTATATATGTGTTTATGGTATTCTAATTCCTTGCATTTATATTTTTTTCAATTGCTATTGTACTTGTGCAGATTTTTTTAGCCGACTTTCCGCATTCACATTGAAACGATGGTGTTGAATTCTAGAATACGTAACTTGTTGTACTTGTTAGTTGAGGAACTTATGCACCAGTCAACCTTAATTTCCCTAATTATTTTCATTATTCTGTTAATCAACAATAGAAATAGGAGATGACGTGCAGTCACTTGGGAGATGTTACCTAAAATTCCTCAACAAGTAATTAGACTTCATAGGTTGTATGAGGTTAGGGATGCTGAATGTATTTCAATCTTGCGAATGGATCGAAATACATTTGCAAGATTATGTTTTTTACTGAGGAAACTCGGAGGATTAAGCGACAGTAGATATGTGTGTGTTGAAGAACAAGTGTCGATGTTCTTAGGAATTCTTGCTCACCATAAAAAAAATAGGACAGTTGGATTTGAGTATGAACGGTCAGGGCAAACAAGTAGAAGCTTTGTGAATTGCCGAGTTAACGAGCAGGTCCATGATAGCAATTCATCCCAGGACGTCCCACCAATGGTTAGATCATGGAATCTTGTTAGTGAAAATGGAGATCCATCAAATTTTCTCCTTTGGTTGTTGGTTGTAATTTTTATCATCCATCATATTTTGATCTTATTCTATATTTCTTAACTCATGCAATAGAATCACAAGAAAAATAAGCAAAATAACACCAACAAGAAAAATAAGCAAAATAAAACCTACACTTGCAAATGTAGCTAAAGATAAGTAAAATAAAACCTACACTTCCAAATGTAGCAAACAACAAATACAAATACCAAGTCATGATCCACTAACAAAATGTAAACATCACACCTACATGGCTATATGGAGCCAAAGTATTTTACATCCCAAAAGGAAAAGATCATAATTGTATCAATACGCATACATAATTCAACTAAAATGAGCGAAAAAGCTCACAAATCCCCCTGCAGCAAAAGATAAGCATAACGAGTACGCGACTCAAGCCTCATACCAATGAACATCTCAATTTTCCACTGTTGGTAGCCAGCTTGCTTGACACCTCGATCTTTTGATCGAGTGTCAAGCTGGGGATGCAGTCAACCATGTTAAAGATATCCTGTCTTGCCTGTCCCAGATTGGTCTCGTATGAAATGGCTCGACAAATGTCGCTAAGGCGCTCGGACGAGGTCACCTGTGTCTCCACGAGTTTATCTAGCACATTAATCAGTGGATCATTAGGAGGGGTGAATATGGAGGACGATCTCTTCCTGGTAGACTTTTTAGGTGGTGGTGGAGTTTCTTCGGCTGCAGTTTGACTATCTCCATCCACAGGGTAGTAGTCATGTGTCTCCATGTTCACCTCAACACTATCCCATGCTAGATCAACAGGCTCATGGGTGGGTGCCTCGTCATTTTGGCGTCTGTCGTCCTCTCTCGCCAAATTTGTGTATGCATCGTACACATTCTCAGAAGTTTTTCCAGTTGCCACATCACAACCAAAAATTTCCATCCAATCCTCATAAAGAGGCTATGTTTTCAGACGCATATTGGCAACGAACAGATCATCCTGTTACATAAATGTAACACCCATTAATTCGTTATTGAAAAACAAATATGAATATTTACATAACATAATAACAAATGTTAAATATTACCCTCACAGTGTTCTGTCACTGTTCTTCTGTGCAATCAATGAGGCATGTTTCACTGTTGAAGTCAATGCCACTTCCCTTATTCGTGCCAATCATCCTATGAAGTGAACCATAAATTCTTTTCCACATAGTTATCTTCGAGTTAATATGTGGATTTACACGAAGGTATGTTCTAGGCAGCGCTTTCATAAGCATGGTCTGTAGCTTCTTCATATAACCAGGCTTGAATCCATTTTCAGTCTTCCAACGATCCTTCACAAGCTCCTTCATGCAATCAATAAGTACTCATTCTTCAAAGTCTGTCCACGGTCTTCTCGTGCGATCACCAGCACTCTTACAACTATCTTTTGTGTTGCTACTCCCTTCTGTAACTATAAAAAATATTGCATTAACGTCATCTTTATCTTTTACATTAATATCATCAGCACATACATCATATCATTTTTTGTCAAACACATTCCTACCACATTAGAATTTTTCCACATTACCATGTTCCACATTTCACTTGTAACACATTCATTACTAGCATTTAGTTATACACTAAAAAATCCTATCAAAATTTCAAGTTTTTTAATTCTGTACAAAACCACATAAACAATAAATTAAAGATTACCGATGGAGTTTTATAAATTTGTATGGGTTCCACGGGATTGAAACAATCACTAAGCTTAGAATCTTATTCTCTTCTTATTGGAATTAGCATTTTCTGATGAGAAATTATTACAAACAAACATTTATATAAAGTAGCCCACAATGTGTAAAGAAAGAAGAAAATCAAGATCATTATGTTTCGCTTTCGTTGTCTACGGAGTTGAGTCATTCATGTCAGTATACATTTGTCTGAATATCGAACTCTCAAACTTCAAATAATACCATAAAGAGCTCATGAAAAATTAATAGGCAGAAAATTGAACTCCTGGTGCAATATTTGTTCTTATATCTCAAGTAAAGAATTTCAAAATAGTCACAAGTGGCTATAGGAGAGTTGAGTGTATGAAAAAGACTTACTGCCCCTTCTCTTATGTTGAACTCCTTTGCTTCAAAAAATAGTTGACGAATATCTACAATTAAGTATTACCTAAGGATCAAATTTCGGCAAAAAAATCTACAGACACAGACGTACCGAGGAGAACGCCCGTCGCCCGTCGCAGCCCGTCGCCGATGCCCGTCGCAGCAGTCGTCCTCTCTCGGCCGATGTGCAGCCATCTGTTGTGGAAATTGGGGTTGGGGATGTTATACTTTCGTTTATGAGCCCTAATATGATATATATTGCCTATCAAACATAAAGTATAGATAAGGAAAATAAGGTATAAGGGCAATTTTAATTGACTTATATGGAACTTTATACACCTTATCAAACACTATTATAAAAATATACAAGGGTGTTTATATATTCTATCAAACACCCATATTATATTTTATCCCACTTTATCATACCTACCCTATACTATTTCTACACCATACTAAATTTAACCCATACAAACTTATAACTCCTATCAAACAGACCCTCAAGTGATAATATCGCAGTTTTACGTTCATATTTTATTTATAATACGAGATAATTAAATAGAATATAATTTATTAATATAGATATGTGTTAATTTATAAAATTTCAGACAGTCTCACATAAATTTTTGTTCACAGAGAATAATTTTTATACAATATTTTATTTTGACAAAAAATTATATGAATTTAAATTTCTCAATTATCACTGTTATGTGTATACCTTATCACTGTAACGTATATTCAGTATCATCGTTGTGCAAGTACATTACCATATTAGTAATAGTATATATATAAATAACGGTAATTGTAATTATCTCCGTTCCACTATATGTCGTTCATTTTGACATTTTCATCCGTCTCATTGTATGTTTTCATTTATTTTTTATTTTATTTTTATAAATTGTTAATCATTTTATTATTATTTTCATTATTTTTATTATTTTATTACTTTTATGTTTTCTAATTCTTTTATCATATTATTTATATTCTGAATTTTTATATTTAAAAGTAATATATAATTTATACCGAAAGTATAAAATAATATAAATTGATGTGAACACAAATTATAAGAATCTATGGTACCTAACGTGCGACCACGTGAAAATATACTACTGGAGAAGAATTGATAGTAAGCAACGTGTCAACACTTGGGTTCCCTTAGTGGAAAGCAATATGCGGTGAAACGCCGCCTTCACTCCCTAACCGACAAAACAATCAATCCCCCCCACATTACATTTTTTCTCTTTCTTTGCAACACGCTTCCTCCTTGTTCACATTTCATTTCATTGCATCATTTCATATTCATGTGTTATTCGAGTGATAATCAACCGGGAAAGGGAAATGCGATGGAAAACAACAATATCGGCGTCGGAAGATTTCACGGCGAATTTGAGAGGAAGACGGAAAGGGAAAAACAGATAAATCCAGAGACTGCGCACGGAGAAATGGAAGGGGAAGCTGGGATGGGAGATTCTGATGATTTGGAGGAGAGAGAAGAGAAACAGGGCGTTGATGAGAGAGAAAATGTGACTGGAGATGCAGGGAGGGTTGAGGAGATTGATAGAAATTTACCTTCGGTTGATGATGTGTGCCCAATCTGTTTCGATATGTTCACTATTCCGTGTAGATCGAACTGTGGACACTGGTTTTGCGGTAAGTTATTATTTTTATTTTTTTTAAATTTCGAGTTTATCACGATGTCTGCGAGGTTGATGAGCGCGAAATTTATGCCGTAAATTTGCGTAAAATTACCTGCCTGATTTTTAACTTTTTTCCCCTCTGAGTTAAGGTTTGGCTTTCGGAATCTCAGATTTATGGGCTATAATTTCATTTGGTTTTTGAATGGAAATTTTGTTTTCTTGCCTTATTTTATGGTTTTACTAAGCTATCATTGGATTAGGTATTGAAAAGAAAGAAAACGATGTTTTCTTCAGCAAATAGGTTCTAATTTTAGAGATGAACAGTGCGTATTATATTTGAAATTTTTGTTGGCAAATTCTTGCGTGATGATCTGTATGACACGGGTCGTGAAATTGATTTTTTTTTACTCAAGTACCCTCCCCAAAACACATAATTGAATGGTTTTGGTGAATTGATTTGATTAATTTTATCCCTTTCAAGAGATGGTCACCCTGTGATAATCTCTGTTTTATAGATTTTTTTTCACTGCTATTGCTTACTTCCTATATATTCAATGTCTTCCTCTGCGTTAGCTCGTTTCTGCACCTCATGTTGAAGCTTTTATATTTGATTTTAGCAATCCAAAATATGTTAATTTGATAGATATTTTCTGCCCACAATAATCCAATCTTTCCCTTTTCTATCTTGATCTCTTATTTTTACACCTTCCCGCCCCCCTTTCCACCAAACTGCATATTGCAATCATTTGCTTTCTTCCTATGCCAATCTTTTTGTTGTTGTTAATGTTTGCTTTTTATTTTTTGTAGCAACCTGCATCTTGCAGTTCTGGATGTTTAGGTCGTCGATTCAACCATGCAAATGTCCCTTGTGCTGTTGCCGGATTGTGAACCTAGAACCACGAGTGTCTCAGATGATCTCAGGAGCAGATGATAGTGTTGAGGTCCTTAAAAAAGTGCACCAGTACAATGGCCTCTACATTACTGGCGTGTTTAGCGCTTTCCATGTACGTTCAACATATGCTCGTATTTTATATATTATAACTCCTCTCTATGTTCTTTCTTTTTGTTTGATGACATTTACATGCTTCTTTCTTGTCCTGATTTCCTTTCCTTGCTCTCAGTAAATGAAATGCTAGAAAATTATGGATTTGTGATATATAGATGTTGATTTGGAGATAGAGGTGTGTTCCCTCCCATGAATGAAAATCATTTATTGAGAAAGCCTGATGAAGTTACTCCATAATTTAATATACTCTTTTCGTTTCATCTTAAAAAACAAGAAGCCTGTGAAGTCATGTAATATCGTTGCAGTTATCTTACGTTAGAACTTCCACTATTGTAGCTATTTTTGGCTGTTGAAAGAAGAGTACAAGGAGGTCAAGGTATTGTTACATATCATGTGAAGAATTACTCGACTTCTTTTCCCATCTCTGGTCCGTCCCGTTGGCAGAAAAAAGAAATGTAGCACATATTATATCACATTTCTAATTCGAATTACTCCTTGTTTTTCTACTGGCTTGCATTCTCTGAACGTTTGACATGATATGTAATTCTCTGTTAGAATCTACATAATCTCTGGACCTAATTTTTATCATAGTTATGATGTGGGTTAGTATTTGGCAGAAGATACAAGCATTTCCACTTCTTATGGGGAGATTGTTCAGAGTTTTGATAGATCCCGATTGTTTGAGATGCATCCACTATGTAATGCGCATTCTTGGGGTAACGGAATTTGATTTCTTCAGCTAATGTTAACATAAAGATCTCATGATGTATATGTTACCATCATCTTATCATTTCATTTGCAGTTGTCTTTGGCTTTACTATATGAGCGATGGGAGTTCGAGTTTATGCCTACTGGTATGCATTCCTCATCCCTTCTAGTTTTTTCAATAACTAGTACTTTTTCCAAGATCGTGTTTCTTATGTTACTTGTTTGCTGAAACGAGCTGGTAAAGTAAGTGGTGGCTTTTGTACAGGGAGCATGGGGATTCAAAGAATGTTCAACTTGGGTGGTAGTGTGGTTATTGTGGTTCTATTTACCATCGGAGTGGTGTATAGGTGGATGCTCAGACGTCGTGCCAGGCGCTTCGCAGCAGTTCAAGTGTGGGATAGTTAGTTGCGGAGGGCGGCGATTCGTGCCTGATGGTGTGTTAGTACTTGGTCAGGACGACCGTATGTCTTGTTGTATTGTATATATGAGAGGTAGATATCACTAGGCAGTAGTTTTCTTGACTTTGGCTTATAGATGAGCATTTGGGTCATAAATAGAAATAAGATCCATGTAATTTATAATGCAGTTTGGGGGCAATATTGTAATATATTGAGATTATTACAAATGGGGTTTTGCCTCCATTGTATGTAGGGTGGCAAATTGGGCTGCTCTTGTTTTGCAGGCTGGGCCCATCACCTATTGAGCGTAGTCTTAGATGGGCCGCCTTCCAGCGGTCCATTTTGTTATTTTAATAGTTAAATTTGTTGTTTTAATAGTTAAATTTATAAAAATTATGGGTCAGTCAATACAAAAATAATACACTATTTTTTAGTAGGTATAATGTGTAAAAAATTGTAAAAATTATTTATATTAAATAAAATGCAAAAAATTATAATTTGCAAAAAAATTATAAAAATAATATGCACTATTAATATGTCGTCATTTAAAAAATTATTTATATTAAATATTAATTTAAAATTATATATTAAATTTAAAATAATAATTTATATTTTAAAATAATTAATGATAAATAAATATTTATATTTATAAATGTAATCTGCAATGTTATAAATTTTTAAGTAAATAATATTAATTATATTATATTTTATTTAAAAAAAAAAAGGATAATTTGTGTAAGTATATCTTATTGCAGTTTAGATTGTAGAGGCTTGATTTTTTCGAGCTGCTCAATCAAACCCAAAAGAAGGGCCAATCGATCAAACCGTATTTATTTTAGTACCCCTAATTGCATTGATTCGATACATTTATTTTAGAAAGGGAGGCATGCATGTATATAATTACTAATTTGGGAACTTACAATTATCATGTCATGGCTTAGTCAAATATTTTAATGAGTTGGCATAGTCCTAGTTAGTTTCACCCTAAAATTAGATTTAAATTTGTATTTTATTGGTATAACAATTAATATTCTTTCCATTTTTATATCTTATAGTACAACAATTCAAATTTATGATCTTAGTGAAATTTTAATAATTCAAACTATACCATTTTATGTCTCAGTTTATATTGTTAACTGTAGTAATTTAATATTATGAATTTCAAAAAGAATTTTGTTAAATCCAAAAATATTTTGTAAGATTTCATTATCATGTTTTAAAAGAATTCAGGAATAGAAAATCTTGTGAGAAGTCAGTTATATATATATATATATATGTATATATGATAAGATTTAGTATTATATAAGAAATGTTTTGTAAGATTTTATTACCATATTCAAAGAACCATCAAGAATAAAAAAATTGTGTCGTTATCTTATAAGATTTTGTTATGATATATTTGTCTTTATATAATATTAAAATTAAAATTTATTATTAATATAATATAATTTTTTGGATATAAAATATTTGTTTTTTAAAATTTATATATTATTCGATATGTTTTGATACGAATACGATTAATACGAAACAATTAATTGGATAATATTCATATCATTTTCAAAGAAATTCAATCCGTTCAATATGGTTAACGTTAAAAAGTCAAGAATATTTTCGATTAGATTATTTTTTCTTGTGAATAAACGAGGCATATATGATATTATATACTTCAATAGGCCTGAAAGTGTAAATATCTAAACTTGGCCCGACGAACTCGCGTAATCTTCGTATTCTTGTAATATTGAACAAAAGTTTTGGATACATTGGCGTGTGGTGATTTTCGCGGAATCGGAGTTCTCGCCCACGCACTGTGCACACTCACAGCTCGCGGATTATGATCACGACGTTTTGCTGGATTTAGCATCGGAGGAAAATCAATTCCTGGGAGAAAATGTTAACTTCTACTGTGCTCCTCCAGAAAACCCGAGATGATGGCCCGGACCCGGAACCAGTTCCTAATCGGGGCGGAGAGACGAGCGGTGGAGGTGATACGCCGCCCACCGTGGCGGCCTCTGGTGAAAGAGAAGCAATTTCAGTAGCTGCTGATGGTGAGACTGATGAGATGCCACCGACGACGTCGTCTGGTGAGGGAGAGAGGAAAGGGGAAGAGCCACCCACTGATGACGTATGCCCTATTTGCTTCGGTGACTTCGATGTTCCGTGTCGTGCTTCTTGTGGTCACTGGTACTGCGGTGAGATTTTCTATCGTTGGCGCTTTTCATTATTTGCTCGTATTATAAGTGAGAGAAATTTGTTTAAAGGCTTGAGGTGCAGAATTACTGTGGGATTGGTTAATGAGCCTTAGAATCCTACTGTGTGATGTGATATATCTTCTTCTCCCCTGCTAAATTATGAAAGTTCTCCATGAACTTGAATGGATATTTATGAGATGGCTTTATGTTTCATGCGTTCTAATGCCTCTTCATTGAGCTGCTTTCCTGTCTTGCCTCATGGACTATTTTTTTGATGAAAATCTTTTCTGGTCATTGGACAATGTTTATGTGTTGAAGAATTGGTGAAATTATCTCTAGGTTGCTAAGTGTTATTGTTGGTGTGCAATAATTGTTGGACATAGTCTCAATGCTTCTTTGGTGAATTTGCTGCTTTTGGCGTGATGAAAGGATTGTTCTGCTGATTTGGTTGATCCAATTACAGAGACTTCAGATTTTAATATATTTATTTCTTTGTTTTATAGGAAGTTGCATTCTGCAGTATTGGAACTTCCATGCTGCATTGCAGCCGTGCAAGTGTCCTATGTGCTCGCAGCGCATAACTAGGTTGATCCCTGAGGCGTCATTGTCTCACAGACACCAAGCAGAAATTATTAAGATTTTAAGGAATGTTCGTGACTATAATCGCTTGTTTGTGGGAGGAATTTCTGGATTTATGCTGGTGAGTGCATTTGTATTTCATATTGTCTTTGATATTTGTTATTAAAAGGAGATGGCTTTCAATTCTTATTTTTGCTTATTCTGCACAAAGTTGTTAATGTATTGGTGAAGTATGTTAACATTCAAATGCATTCAACTTAAAGCATTAGTATTACCTAATAGCTGGGTTATATCACTAGAAAAATCTATACAAGATAATACTCCCTCCGTCTCCTCTCAACTTTCACACTTCCCTTTCCGAGACGTCCCACAATAACTTTCACATCCCAAAAAAAGGAAATATAACACTCTCACAATATCTACATTTTTTCCAAAATACTCTTCATTTTATTGATACAAAAGGTTAATAAAGCAGTTTTTTTTTCCTAAATACGCGTCATTCAAAGTATGACAATTAAGAGGGGACAAATGGAGTATTCCTTTTGTATCTTTTTGTGATGGATGCTCAATATTTTATTCTTCATTCTTATAAATAGTAAAGTCTTGATGAGGGATGTGCTTATATTTCTTATCTATTTCAAATTCAGCATAAATAGTCCAATAACAATAGTGATGATCCTTCAAGCTTCATATAAATATTAAGATTGTGTTTGTTTTGGGATTTAAGTGTGCGGAGCAAGTCAGAGTTTTAGAATTAGAGATTCGAGTAATATATGTGCTTGTTTTGGGATTTGAGTAGGATTATATTTATCTTTATGTCAAATTTATATTTAATTGTGTAATATATTAGGAAATGTAATACTCCCTCCGTTCCAACTCTTTTTTCATAGGAGTGAAAACACAATTTTTAATAAAAAAATGGAGTATGTGATTATGTGAGTGTGAAGCTAAATAAAATAAAAAAATGTATTTTATTGACTTTTGTGGGTACTAACTATTTCATTTTTAAGGTGTGGAAAAGAGTTGGGACGTCCCTAAAGGAAAAATATGAAAAGAGAGTTGGGACGGAGGGAGTAATTATATGTTTTATAGGTATTTGTAGGTGTGAATTGAATGTGAGATTTGAAAACTAGGCTCTAAATCTCAAATTCGTATGGGTTGGAGATTTCAAAGTTCTAAGCACATTCATGTGAGTCCCAAAACAAACACAGCCTAAGGTCTTAATAGGGGATGTGCTGTAGTAATATCTCCTCTTCTAGTACTGATACTACAGCCTTCTATACCAGACTCGATATGACCAATTCATTCAATAATTAAAAAACGGTGATGACATAACAATACTACAGGCAAAAGCTTTACTAAATCCGTACTGCAGTACAACTGTTATCACATGTGTTATGCTTTGGTGATTGCTGTTATGTCGTGAGGTTCTCTCTATAAAAAATACGACTGTCACAAACTTGGTAGTTAAAATGACTTGGTTGTGTAATAGGTGTTCAGTGCTTCTGAATATAATTAGGTTCCCCTGGGACTCCTGTTTTTTATTCTTCTCATTTATGACACAATCTACCCTTTTTAGCATGATGGTTTGTAATTTGGAATATTTGATGTGTTTTTTACATATATGATATTGATTTTCATTATAAATAATATTTAACTTGTCATACTGTTTGAATCCCGTCTAGATTTTTTATTTCTCTCCTTCCTCCTTTCTGGCAGAAATTTCTTGCCGCTCCATTATTCATGAAGAGAATGTTCTGGGAGATGTTGAATCCTGACAGACCTAGTCTTCGACTCCACGAAATGCGATCCATTGCAGTTAAGTTAATCAATTTTTGCAAAATTTGTAATGGAAGAAAAGACACACCTTCCCTCTTATTAACTATTTAGTTTTTGCTCACGTCCTTTACAAATCAAATGTGTTTGTTGTGGTCACTGTTTACATAATTTTCATGGTTTCTTGATAATGAATTTAATTTAGAACGTCATACATGCAAAATCAGATATTTTGGCTGCCGCATAGGGGAGTTCCTTTTAATCATTTATTTTCCATGATTTTGCAAGTCTGAGCATCTGATAGAATTATTCTTTTCTTATCTATAAGATGTAATCTATAAGTTAATTGAATTAGCATTAAGTCTGTTGACCAAACAAAATTGAAAGTTTGTTTGCTTTCAGAGTTGGCCAGCCTATAAAACAGATATTTATACCAAGGCACTGCATCAGGATGTGGAATTCTGAAATAGTGGCTTACTTACATTTCCAATATTTGCATTTTTTAGTTCTTATTTTTTTCTTCTGTTGGCCATTTGTACAAATATAATGCACAAGGCTGATTTGCTCTTGACTGTTTTATCAGGCTGTTATTTCTTTTTGGGCTATTGATTCATTATTTAATTTGCTAATTTGAATTTTGGATTTTATTTGGTTTGCAGTTGATCCTTGGGATTCTTTACTCAATCGTCCCCCTTGATTTCCTCCAATTAGGTATTTCAATACTCCCATTGTCCCCATTAAGTTTCACACTTCCATTAAGTTTCACACTTTTCTTTTTGAGACGCCCCACAATAAATTTCATACATGAAAAATAGAAATAAAAATCTTGCACTATACTTTTTTTTTTTTTCCAAAATACACATTCATTTGTTCGAAAAGTAAATAAGATTCTCCTTAAAATTTGTACTTTCCCTCCTGAAATTTATTAAGGGATGGATGGAGTGTTATTTGCTTTTGAAGTATAGTATTACGATGTATATACCAAGATGTGAACCTTAATCTCCATGATCTGCTACCCATTGATGGTTCTATTGTGCAAGAGGTCATAATACAGTTCTAGAAAGGAATTTGGTGGTATGAACATGAATACAGCTAGAATTTCTTGGGCTAGAGATTTTAAAAAGACCATAGATTGAAGGGCTGGACTGTTAAACCGAAAAAGAGTTAGGGTTAGGTTTAATTTTTCCTAACCTGTTTAAATTCTGGCTGTTTCTGCCCGGACTGTTTAGTTCGAACTCCTACAGGGCTGAGCATGCTAGCCGTTTAATACTTTTAAATTTATTTTTAAAATAGAGAAAAGTACAAATTGGTTCAACAAATTCGCACAAATTACAAAATAGTTTATGTGCAAAAATAAAACTTCTGTGCAAACACAAAAAACACTTCTGTGCAAATTTTTATGAACCAATTTGTAAATATAGTGATTTTTTTGAACTAATATGTAAAGCACCCTTTAAAATATAACTATATGATAATTTTACTAATCATTAATATTTATTGTTGTACGTATATTTCCAATAAAGTTGGTTAGAAGACAACATTTCTTCAAGTAAGGATAAAAATGTTGAGCAGTACTGATGCTGAGTATAAAATACTAGTTATCACTAACTGAAAATTTGATTTTCTTGTAAGTGGTTGTTAATTGATTCAACTAACAACACATTAATTATATTAAGAGTATCTTTTAATTTTGTATGCTGAATTTAAAGTTCATCATATTATGCATAATTTTTGTTCCCTAAACCATAAGTGTCCATTTTCGCTGGTGAACACCAGGATTAGGTTGCATTATCAGTGGACCTTTTAGCTCGTTCCCGTGATCCTATATGACTTACCCTAACGGGTTAGGATCAGTCAATCTAACATCTCTACTCTGGGGGTGGATGCATATGCATTCCTTTCTCCGTCCACCCATTAGTTGCTTCCTCTTATGTTATCATGACAATAAAAACAGCTTATGCAATACGCTTCTTATTTCAAGACGTGAGTTACATGATGTATGTTGTTGTACAGGTCGTAGAAACATCATTTACGTGTTTGATAACATGGCCTTTGCTCTCTCATTTATCTTGTACCTGGTAAGTCTGTATCTTCGTCGAAGGCGTGAAAGGAACCAAAGAGCTTTGCAGAACGTGCAGGAAGGAGAGCTTCTGCACTGATATTTCCTCCCAAGCTCCATCTTAAATGTTTATTAAATAAATCCACGAGATGGTGAGTTGAGGTCACAATGTACATAATGTCACTGTGTGCATCTGTTTTGTTGATTTAAAAGAATCGGTATTCAGTTGGTTTATTTTCATGTATTAGGGAATGTTCACAAGTTATCGTTGGTAGTGTGAAATTAATACCATTAGGTATATTTGCTGATATCAATACATTCAATGAATCGTTGATATCGATAGACTTGTAAATTGAAATCAAGTGTAAAATGTTACGTTATTAGCAAATATATCTCTAATGATATAAATTTCATATTATGAACAAATTCTATAGGAGATCTACTCATGAATGTTTGCTTGCGGGGTCAATGTTCAAGATGTACAAAGTTTAATGTTATTTTTATATTGGTATCATATCACATGCAACAGGTTTTGAGTTTCGCTTGGCGTTGCATCAGTCAGGTCGATGAATGATATGTACTATTTCGTTCCATAAAAGTTTGCATATTTATTTATTTTTTTGTTCCACAAAAGTTTGTATATTCCCAAAATGAAAATATTTCTTTAAATATTCATCTATAAAATTTCTACTTTACCATTTTTATTTTACACATAAATATTATTAGATTTTTAAAAAATAAAATTGTACCCCCAAAAAGTACAGTAGACTAAAAGTATGCTACTATTGTTTAAAATTTATTAGTGAAGTGAAATTATCACTGTAGAATATGATGTATCACATAAGTTAAAGTGAAGGAATATGATGTTAGCCATGAAATTATTACGTCATTACGAATCGCCTAAATTTTGCTAACACATTAAAATTGAATATTTTAGTATTGAAACTTCTGAACTTTTGTGTTCTTTCTTAATTTTAAGCAGGATAAATTTTAATTTTGTAATATAAAGAAATAGAATAAATATTAGGTGAATTTTAAATTTTAATTTTTTAAAACCCTAAAAGAATACTCTGGTATTTTTTAAGATGTTGAGAATTTATATTTATGATCAATTTTTGAGATGAACAAGTTTATATTGGTATATATTTTTATGTCAATTTGAAATAAGTTCTCCAAAAATAATTAAATATTTTATTTTTTAAGACATAAATACTTTTCATGTCCCAAAGTTTTATTAGCATCAAATTTGTGTAATTTTAATATATTATTTACATAATAATTTTCTTTAACAATAATAATTATTTGCACTAAATAATTACAACAGTCTAAATTTTAATATTTAGTGAAAATAACTATAATTTAATTGATAGTGTATGATAAAATACTTAAATTACATGTGTGTTTAACTTACAAATGACTTTTTTAGGAATGTGTAGTGAGTGAATTATGAATTAATTGAATTGCAAATGTAAAGTTTCATCTAGTTTTATATAAATTTGATTTTGGCAATTTTAATTTTTTTTATCATCACTGGAAAGAAATACTTTCTCCATCCGGTAGAAGTATGCATCTGGAGCTGCATATGAAAATTATTAAAAAATAGATAAAGTAAAGATATTGCAAGTGTATTGTGAGATCCACTTATAATAAAATAAGAGTACGTCTCTTGTGAACTCGAGTTCACATGAACTTGTATCACTGCTATATATATTCACTATCACTGTTATTCATATATACTATAACTGTTCTAAAAATATACTTGATTTATTAACAGTGATAGTGAATATACATAACAGTGATAATTGATAAACCCGAGTTTACCGTGAACTCGAGTTCATACAAAATTTTATCATAAAATAATTGTTAGTATGAGTGATAGAAAATTGATGGTTTTCATGAAAGGAATATACATATTTTTTGTGAACGGATGAATAAGTAAAATGTATTAAATCGAAAAGAATAATAAATAACTGAAAAATATGACAAAAGAAACAAATTACAGTTAAACTTTGATAAAAATAATATTTGATAAAGTAATTACTTTAATAATATAATAATTACTTTTAGTCCCGACTCAAGCTAGTGTATAAAATAGTAATATTGATAAATGTATTAAGTAATAAAAAAAATCTTAAATTACCAACAAATAAATAAAGTAATTATCATTGAATTGCATAAAAATATTTATATAGCCGAAGTATTCAATTAATCAACAATATTTTTAGTAATCTTTTTTGTATAGTTAAAACGAAAAGGTTCTATAAAAATTAATTGGATCGATAACATATTACATATGTCATTAAAAGATTTGTTTATTGAGCAACACTTGTGTACAAATTTCTACCGTAGAAATATTCATTTTTAAAAAATTCGCGGATCTAAACCGGGTCGGGTCAGATTTGGACATTTTTTTTTCAAAATTCGCGCAACTTGTAGTTCCAGGTTTTTTCGCTCATAGATATGTTACAATTTGGGTAAAATCGTGTTACAATTAGGCAAAATTTGTGTTATTAATTCTTAAAAAATTAATTTTTTGTACTTCTCAAGTAAGTATAAAGAAAATATGTATTTCTGCAAGTATAAATATGTGTTACTTAATTTATTTTTTATTCTCTTTGTTGATTTATGTTAATAATATATTTTTTCGCTCTCAGGGCGTGTTACAATTAGGCAAAATCTGTGTTACTAATTCTTAAAAAATTAATTTTTTGTACTTTTCAAGTAACTATAAAGAAAATATGTATTTCTGCAAGTATAAATATGTGTTAATTTATTTTTTATTCTCCTTGTTGATTTATGTTAATAATATGCTTTTTCACTCACAGGTATGTTATAATTTGGGCAAATGCGTGCTACAATTAGGCAAAATCTGTGTTACTAATTCTTAAAAAATTAATTTTTTATACTTTTCAAGTAACTATAAAGAAAATATGTATTTATGCAAGTATAAATATGTGTTACTTAATTTATTTTTTATTCTCTTTGTTGATTTATGTTAATAATATGTTATTCATGTACTTAATACATCATTTAATACCTTATATATGTTATATAAAATATAATATATATTTTTATAAGGATAAATAAATGTTTGTGCATACAGTAACACACATTTGATCTTGCAGTAACACACATTTACTCTAATTGTAACACACATTTACTCTAATTGTAACATACATTTGCAGTAACACACATTTACTCTAGATGTAACACACATTTGCAGTAACACAAATTTACTCCAATTGTAACATAAATTTGCAGTAATACATATTTATTCTAATTGTAACACATATTTGTTCCTCAATTTGTGTTATTATATGAGGATATATGTGTTACTATAGGATAAAATGTATTTTTATTAAAAATAAATATGTGTTACACATACAATGTAACATATACATGTGTTACATTGCATGAAAAATATTTACTTCTACAAAAATAAATGAATATGTGTAGAAAACAACATTTAATCTGGTTATAACACACGTTTTGCCTTAAAGTAACATGTATTTGCCCCAACTGTAACATACATGAGAGCGAAAATCACAAGCTGTGCGAATTTTGGAAAAATATACTCAAATTCAACTCGACCCGATTTGGACCCGCGAATTTTCAAAAATGGATATTTCTACTGATCTTAGATTCGTAGAAATTTGTATATAAGTGTTTGTCTTGTTTATTTAGGTTAGAAATTAAATGCATCTCAACATATTCAATTTTATATTTAATATTCCTTTCATTTTGGATTAAATTTCATATTTGAGTTTATAGATTTTTACGTCCCGTAATTTTGTACTAGTTTGATTTCGGTCCTCATGGAATACACATTTTGAAATTAGTCTTGTATGTTTGAATTTTTTTTGAATTTGGTCCTTTTACCTGCTATAGTAGGTAGCCTAACAGATAACTCCTGATTTTTTTTAATTTTCTTTATTTTTTTACTAAACACATGACATATATAGCTATGTATTATTACAATCACAATTAATTAATAATTAAGCAAACTATAATTAATTTATACAGGACATTTATGTACACTCATACATCATATATAGCTATGTATGTATATATCTAGCTTTATAATTAATTAATATTTTATAGTATAATAAATACTACACTTAATGTCTAAACAAATATTTAATTATAATTATTAAACAAATAACACACATATACAATTTTCAAGAATTTGACATGTGTAGGTTCTTTTTTAAATTATTTTGCTTTATCATAAAATTTATTGAGATATATATATATATATATATATATATATAAATATAATATTGATATAATATTGTGTATATATATATTAATATATAATAATATATATACATGAATTATATACGTATTAAGATCTTTTAAAAAAACTAACTAATTTAATTATGATATAAAAGTTATTTTATTGAGAACACAATACAGAATTCTTTAAACTATAAAGGTAATATTTTTGTCATAATATCTAGTTAGAATATTTTTCTATTCTTAATTACTGAGATATATAAAGATTTCACTTAATTTTTTAAATAATATAATATTTTTAACTTGAATATTATTTCAATTTTTAACTTTATATATATATATATATATATATATATAAAGTTAAAAATTGAAATAATATTCAAGTTAAAAATATTATATTATTTAAAAAATTAAGTGAAATCTTTATATATCTCAGTAATTAAGAATAGAAAAATATTCTAACTAGATATTATGATAAAAATATTACCTATACAGTTTAAAGAATTATGTATTGTATTCTGAATAAAATAATTTTTATATCATAATTTAATTAGTTAGTTATTTTTAAAGATCTTAATACGTATATAACTCCTCTCTATATATATTATTATATATTAATGTATATATACACAATATTATATTATATATATATTAATAAATTTTATGATAAAGCAAAATAATTTAAAAAAGAACCTACACATGTCAAATTCTTGAAAATTGTATATGTGTGTTATTTCTTTAGTAATTATATAATTATTATTATAATTAAATAGTTGTTTAAAAATTAATTGTAGTATTTATTATATTATAAAATATTAATTAATTATAAAGCTATATATATATATATATATACATAGCTATATGATGTATGTGTGTATATAAATGTCATGTGTAAATTAATTATAGTTTGCTTAATTATTAATTAATTATGATTGTATATATATGTCATGTGTTTAAAAAAAATAAAGAAAATTAAAAAAATTGGGTTACCTGTTAGGTTACCTGCTATAGCAGGTAAAATGACCAAATTCAAAAAAAATTCAAACTTACAGGACTAATTTCAAAATGTGTATTTCATGAGGACCAAAATCAAACTAGAGCAAAATTACGTGACGTAAAAATCTATAAACTCTTCATATTTTACTGAACACATATATTATTTGACTTTCTAGTTTAATAATAATGAATCTAGTTCAATAAATGTAGATTGATATATTAATTACTAATTAATTATGTTAAAATAACGTCAAATATATTTCCTAATTACACGGCCATGTACTAAGCCAGTGGTAAACTATAAAATGTATATGTACTCTCTCTCTGTATGTAAAACTTTATCTAAAATAAAAAACAACTTGTAACTAATACACTTTATTAAAAATAATTAGTTGCTTTAATAAAAAGAAGGTGACGTTTTCTATTAAAAAATAAAAGTTTTTTTATTAATATTATTATACAATTGTTGATAGAATTTCGTAGTGATGTGATTAAATGACTGTTATAGCATGTAATTCTACCAAAACAATAATCTAAGAAATATTTGTTTTTGAATGGATAATGTAGAAAGAGAAAGTGAGAGCTAAGAGAGAGAAAATAATTGTTGTATTATGAGAACTTAGAGAGAAAATGATACAAGAGAGATGTATTTATAGGTGAGCATGAGTGTGGTGGTACCTTGTGGGCCTATTTGGCCTTAGGTATTGACAAGTGTCTTCAACACTTGTCTTGGTCCATCACCATGCTACCTCTACAATGTTGGTCCTACTACATACCTACTTACTCCTTTCATACACGTTGCCGAGACCCTAGTCCTAAGCGAGCTTCAAGGCCTTACTCGGTTTCGGAGCAAAGCAAAGGTGGACTCTGATTTAATCTCTCTGATTTCGGGCGAGCTCCTCTCTCTTGACCTGGTGGATCAACTGACTTTAGGCCGTCGAGGCTTGGGCGAGCTTCTTTCTCATCTCGCCGAGCTTCTCCATATTGGCTTGGTCAAAGTTGATGACGTAGCTTCTACACAAGTTGGCAATTTTCTTAACCTTTGAGGTAATTAATCTTATAATCGTCATAGGGTAGTTCGCTTATCAAACAACAATAATTTATTTATTATACTCTTCATTTTATATCAATTTACATCTTCATGAATGCACATTAATTAAAATTTTTTTTGCAAAAAATAATAATATATTTCTTTTGCCCGCTTAATTTGTGCATGAACACAGATTAAAAAAACAGATAAAATAAAATTTTAAGAAAAAACAATTATTTTTAGAGTGGATATAAAAAGATTTGACCCGACCCATTAATTCATCAAATAAAATCCCATTTTTCACATAGTAACTGTGAAGCTTCACACAGTTGGAAATAAAGAAATTAGGGCGCACGATGGAGACGACAACCAGGCGGGGAGGCGGCATAGCAGGAGACGCCGGCACTTGAAGATGGACGAAGTCGCAACACAATTACTAGTCCTGAATCGCACAACCACCAGCCGATTACTGCTGAAAACTCGCCAACACCTGCAATCACTCTTACCGCCATTGCCTGTTCATGCTCGATTCCTCAACACTAAGCCGTTCGCTGCCGATTGAAGCACCCCAAATCTGACTCTGCCGCCTATCTCTGATTTCGATGCCACTGAAACCACTGTCCTTGCCGTCGACATCCTTCAAGTCGCCGTCGCCTACACACGCCGGAACTCGAATCAGAACACACACCTGCCATGGCGTCGCACGAACCAGTAACCGCCTCCGATTCGAAATCGCACCACCACAGCGACGCCCTCCGTCGCGTCGACGCTGAAGGATTGGTGGCGGCGGCGCCGTACACAGCCTCACGCTCCTCTGCCACACTCGCCCAAATCGAAGACCAGATCCACACCGTCGCACAACACCAAAACACCGTTGCCGACAAACTCGCACGCCTGGAAACCAAATCCGTTGCATCCCAGCCCACTCGCCGGACCGCCATTGTCGTCCTCAACCTCATCGAAACAGAGAGCCGACTCCTACTCACGGCCTGTTCCTCGCCGGTTTGATCCCAACCGCCGCAATTCCTCCATCTCACCGGAATTAATGGAGCAATAGCCACCGGATTCCGTCGCACAGCGCCCATGCGCTCAACACCAGTCCAAACGCAACATGACTGTCTCCGCTCAACTCGCGCCGGAATCTGCCCAAGCAATTCTCGCCGATAATGGTTGCAGTGGCTGCTACGGTGGTCCTTGGCGTAGGAAATCGGGTGCTCTACAAGCTCGCATTAGTCCCTCTCAAGCATTACCTTTTCTTTCTAGCTCAATTCGCCACTATCGGGTATGTAATTGTATACTTCTCTATCCTATATCTACGGTATCAAGCAGACAAAGTTACTGATGAAATGCTATCTTTGCCAAAATCACCATTCATTGCTATTGGCCTCCTGGAGGCTCTAGCTGCAGCATCTGGGATGGCAGCAGGAGCTATTCTTTCGGTGGCAGCAATTCCTATACTCTCTCATAGCTTTCTTGTATGGCAACTTGGCCTTTCATATATATTCCTGGGAAGGAATTATCGGTTCAATCAGTTGTTTGGTTGCTTTCTGGTGACAGTTGGTGTTGTAGTAACAGTTGCAAGTGGATCAGGTACTGGTTCTCTGATGGAAGCTTGCTTATTTTGGAGTATTTTGATGATTATTTCTTTCTTTTTACAAGCTGCTGATACAGTCTTAAAGAAAAAAATATTTTTGGATGCTGCTCAACGGTTAAAGGGAGGTAAAATGGATCTATTTGTTGTGAACTCCTTTGGATCTGCTTACCAGGCTGTTTTCTTATGCCTCCTCCTTCCATTCTTGTCCAACCTATGGGGCATTTCATTTGCTCAACTATTAAACTATTTTAAAGATGGTGCTGCTTGCTTTTTGAATATCGGTGTAATGACAAACAGATGTCATGGTGGACCATTATTGCCACTGCTGTTTGTCATTGTGAACATAGGTTTCAATATACCGTTGTTGCATTGTGTATATTTTTGTATATCCCTTACATACCATTGCAGGAATTGCATCACTTGGCATCCAAGATGAGATTTAGCATGGTCTTCTGCTCAATTAATTTTACCGTGATGTATGATGCAAATTTTGATCTAGTGTGACATTTTAGCAAACTGTTTGTGGGGATCTCAATGCCAATACTTTTTC
>JAPKLY010000004.1:2198524-2222865 GCA_026898435.1 Prunella vulgaris
AATATATTTATTCATTTTATCTAGCATAACACTATTTTAGGAACAAAAAAGTAAGCAAAAATAAATATCTATGATACTACAATTACTTAGACATGGTTCTACAATACTAAACAAAAATAATACACATTTTATAAAATAAAAAGATTAGCAATAGCAAAAATTACCTATAACCAAGGCTGCCATCAGGTTAATTGCATGTTAATCTTTGCCTTTCTGAAGGAAAAAAAAAGAAGAAGCAAATTTAAGCTATAAAATAATAATTAAAAAAAAAAAATTCAATAAGCTACAAAAGAAGAATTCTACTAGAATAAACACAATTTATATAGAAGACCTCAACTAAATGTAATTAAGAACAAAGAGATCTTCTACATTCTCCCTGCTAATCATCACATTGTCACTAGTAAAGGCCAGTGTTCCTATATAATCCATCACATAACTTCTAATTGTGCCTATATCAATTTACTCTACTTTATATATGAAGGAATATAGAAACATAATTTAAAAAAAAAAATACTATGAAGAACCTAATGTAAGAAATTACCTGAAGAGAAAAAATGGGAGTGAAAGAATTGAGTATGGACCAAAACACAAACATAAGCAAGAATGAGATAGAGTAACTACTATTTACATGGTAGACAAGCACATATTTCTTGTAACCTCAGACACATAGCTATACGTGATATCTTGCAAACCAATCCCACGAAAGTAAATAACATCTTAATAATAAGGCTTGTACAATAGAATAATATGATCAGTCACATATGAAAAGCAATACTCCAACTTTATCATCAAATGCTGAGAAATTGTGGACAGCCGAGACAGAGTGCCAAACACAAATTTAGTGCTTAAAACCAACCACACATGTCTCAATTGCAACACCAAGGGAAACAATCTGGATTACTTTTATAACAAGCACCTGCTTATGTCTTTCCATACTCTGCTTTCCAATTAAATAAGTCCATATTCTATGAAAGCCTTTGTTCCATGGATCAATTTTAAATTCCCTTCTATTAGTAAATTTGAGGCACCAAGAGAAAAACAAGAACCTTCAACATAGACAAAATGAAATTAAATTCTCCCAGGCCATGACAAAGCAAAAAATTAAAAACCCGTAATGGATGTTTGCATTACCAGAGGTCCAGAAACCTCATCAGCTTTCTCCTTCCCATACAGCAGCTCAACCAGAGCAACAGAATGCTCCATTGTTGTTCCTGGTCCACAACTTGTCACTACTTTGTCATCCTGCTGCACCCTGGACTCAACAACAGATGCAGAGGACAATTGCTCCATGAATTAAGGATAGCAAGTTGCCTGTAAGAGGATAAACAATGCCACATCATCAGAACTTCATTCGCAACATGATCTTGCTGATGAAATTTCTGCAAGTACATGGAAATATACAGTCTAATATTTGTTATCACCTTCAGCCCCTTTAATAGGCTCCATGACCCAAGTGCTACAGCAAGAGCTGCACATAATGCAGCATATGGCTGGGATTCTGCAGCCTGCTTTGTGAAAGTGCCTTCTAATGTTTTGCAATCCTTAGAAGTGGCTGCACCAGACATTCCTCCCTTAGCAAACACAAACAAACAATTGAATTTAAGCATTTACTAGAAGTACATAACATAGTAAGTGATGATACTATGTTCAGTGGTATCGTTTCCCAGTATTGATCAGATTTATATAATAACATTAAAATCACAAATTATTTCCCCATTGTGTCGTCGCCATAATTAACAAGTATAGTATCACAAGACCATAACAAGGCCAACATCCCATTGATTCTTAATGAGAAATCAGAAAATCGTCAAGGACAGGAGTTCATCTGTAGTCATACAAGACGAGCACACAACTCACAACACTGACAAATAGAGATAAAAGCACTTAGGTCAACAAATTAATGAATTCAACATGGGTGACCAACTAAATACCAACTTGTGCAGAATTGATACGTACAGAAATCGGGTAGAAACAAAACATATAAACCGAGAATGATAATTATTCGCACAAGAGAATAAAACAAAGAAAAATATCTCACAGGAAGAGAGATAAGATCAAAAGTAGTCTCCGCGCAGTCAGAAATAAGTGCATCGGCGACGATTTTGACGCCGTGGGCAGCTTCAACGCGGAGTTGTTTCTCCACCGAAGCTATCGTCACATCTGCGCGTCGATCTTTATCACCGCCTCCAGCGGCTCAGTGTCGTTCGCCACCGGCACCAAAACCTAAACACCACGAAATGGCAACACCTCAGTGAAATTTAGCTTTTCTGATGCTGAATATAAGATTTTTCAGAAAATCAATCTAAAAAATGGCGATAATTCAGTGCCTTTTTTTGCAGCGGAAGCCATAATCAAAGTAGAGAAGCCAATAATAGATAAAGGAATGGATTAGGATTTTGAGGAAAATTTGAGAGATACTGTGCATAACAAATTGAAATGAAAAATGGGTAAACAAGCCTTATAAACTGCTCCGAAAATTGACTCAAATTCAGTGAAAAGTAAGAGCAAAGACAGCGCGAGATGAGACGGCGTGCGTGGGAGAGACAATCGGAGCAACAACGTGCGTGGGAGAGGCAATCGAAGGGAGAGACAATCGGAGCAACAGCGTGCGTGGGAGAGACAATCGAAGCAAATTCAGGGGAGATGAAACGAAAACGGCGTGCGTGGATTAGGGTTTGAGAAGATTTTTAGAGAAAGAGGATAACAAAGGAAAATGAAAAATGGGTAAAAAATATTTATATACTGACCCGGAATTGTTATATATGGATCAAATATGTGTATGTATCATTCACACAAAACTTTGCCTTATTTTTAATATTAAAATTTATTACCTTAACAGTTCACACAAAACAAACTTAATTTTAAAATATGCATGCAAATGATATTTTATTTATGTGAATTTATATTAAAATTGAAGATATTGATCAAGATTAGAGTAATGGGGGAAGAAGAAGACTGGCGAAATTCGAGAAAACGATCCAAATAAGCATTCACAACTCCCCCTTACCAGTTTTGTCTCTGCTATATCCGATCAAGTGTAACAAAATCAATTCGTTTCTTCATGGACGCTGCCTCTTGTTGCTCCGGCGCCACTTGTTGTTCGTGTTCCTGCCTTTGTTCTCAGCTCTGTTGATTGAATTCACTTGTGGTTGTAAGGAGCCTTGAATCAACTGTAATTTTGATGGATTTGACTCAACCGCCGTGGAACAGTGGTCTTTCGTTAGGGTTTCAATCTCACGCTGTGGCGGCGAATACCAATACGGAATCCGATATAAACGAAGACTCCATTTCCTTTCAAGTCGAGTGGAGGGCTCAGCAACCCCTGCGGTCGGTTCCGCTCCAATTGATGGACCCGCAAACGGACAATCATCAACGAGCTCGAAACAATTCGACCGACGAGGAGGAGAAAGAGGTGGAGGAATTTCGGATTTTGGGTCACTCCATGAGTTTGACGAAGCGGAAACGCGACCCAGATTCAGCCGTTTCCTCATCCAAGGGATTTAGGGTTTCCTCAAGTGAGATGGAATCACGGAGGTGTGAAGTGAGGGCTTGGGGAAATCAGAGCTTGCAAAATGCCGACCCCGATATATTCGCTATAATGGAGAAGGAGAAACAGAGGCAGTTTAAAGGGATTGAACTGATCGCGTCTGAGAATTTCGTGTGCAAAGCTGTGATGGAGGCTCTGGGGAGCCACCTGACTAACAAATATTCCGAAGGGATGCCCGGTGCGCGTTATTATGGTGGGAATCAGTACATTGATGAGATTGAAACCCTCTGCTGTGAGCGCGCATTGGCTGCTTTCAGGCTTGATTCCGATAGTTGGGGTGTGAATGTTCAACCTTACTCATGTACATCAGCCAATTTTGCTGTCTATGCCGGGCTTTTGTTACCAGGCGATAGAATAATGGGGTTGGACACACCTTCTGGAGGGAACACCAGCCATGGGTGCTATTTGCCTAATGGGAGGAAAGTGTCGGGGGCCTCAATATTTTTTGAGTCTCTTCCATATAAGGTTAACCCACAGACAGGGTATGTAGACTATGATAAGCTTGAGGAGAGAGCGCTTGATTTTCGCCCGAAGATATTGATTTGTGGTGGGAGTTCATATCCCCGGGAGTGGGACTATGCAAGATTTAGACAGATAGCAGATAAATGTGGTGCTGTTTTGTTGTGCGACATGGCTCAGATTAGTGGTCTTATTGCTGCTAAGGTGAGAATCTTCTGTACTTCTTTGAGTTGCTGTTAGTTTCTGCTTGGACTATCCCACAGCATGGTTGACATCTGCATTGGTGATTCCACTATGATAACTTGATACATGTTCACCTTATATATGCTGTATTTCATGATCTGTAATTGAGCTTTTCTGTCTTGTTTACTATTATAGTAAGCCATTATATATATTACGCCAAATTGCTCAGACTAATGGTCTTATTTTAACTGAGGTGAATGTATTTATTGCTTATTGAGTGGGTGTTTGTTCTGCTTGACTTTTGTGGTCTGGATAATATCAGTATGTGCCCCATAGTATGCTTGACATCATGAACGTGCTATTCCAATATCAGAGCAAGCTATATATTTCACTTGCTTCATATATATGCTTTATTTCCTGATTGTTAATTGACTCTTTTGGTCTTGTTTATTTTTAAGTTGTGTTTAGATAGAGTCATTTGCGATACAAGGGATTTGAAAATCTATGGATTTCAAATAACATGGTTTTGCTAAGTATTTGAAATTTCTCTAATTTGAACTACGATTAAAGCTAAGTATATGAAATTCATCCATTTGAATATTTAACCCAAACTAGTATAGTGTATTTAGATCGTGGATTCAAAATCCATAGCGCAAATCACTCCATCCAAACACAACCTTAATAAATTAAGAGTAGGACATTTGATGTTTGAAGCAACTGGATATTTATCTTTAGATTCATGTCGGTGCCTGGTGGTTTGACACGATCAACACTATTTATGAATTGTTTCGTTAGTAGAATGTCTTTTTTTTTGGGGGGGGGGGGGGGGGTGGTGTTGTTCTAGATCTTATGTTTCTAGCTTACTCTGATGAGGAAATAACTCTCCTTAGATAATTAATCTGACCACTTGGTCCTAAAGTTAGAAAGAATGCAAAATATCATATTTTACGCTTATTCAGAATTTGTTGATGCCAATTGATCAATATGCTTGCTTGCAAACATTGTCATCCGGCATGCCAGTGGCATTAATCCGTTACTAAGTATTGTTTCAATTTAGCCTCGTGGGCATTCAGATTCATTGCTTTAATTTGCATACACAATTTTAATGCAGGAGTCTGCAAGTCCTTTTGAATATTGTGATGTTGTTACCTCCACTACTCATAAAAGTCTTCGAGGTCCTAGGGGAGGAATCATTTTCTACAGGAAGGGGCAAAAGCTAAAGAAGAGAGGCATTCTCTCAAGTCAAGGAGATGGCTGTGACAGATATGAATTTGAGGAGAAGATTAACTTTGCTGTTTTCCCTGCTCTGCAAGGTGGGCCACACAATAATCACATAGCGGCCCTGGCCATAGCCCTGAAGCAAGTGGCTTCTCCTGATTACCAGATATACATGCAGCAAGTTAAGAAAAATGCTAAGGCTTTAGCTTCATCGTTATTAAGAAGAAACTGCAAACTGGTCACTGGGGGAACTGATAATCATTTGTTGCTTTGGGATCTACGAAATTTTGGGTTGACAGGCATGTTTCTTGTATTATTCTGGAGCTACTTCTCCCTTCATCTGGAAATCCTGTTGATTTCATGCAATGTGTTGTGGTGGTTATGATGCTGAATTTTTGTTCTGTTTATCTTCAGTGTGTACACAAATTCAACTTACATTTGAAAGCAACACATTCTGCTTTAACCTCAATTGCGCCCTTGTACATAACATGGAAAAATGATAATGATATAGGAATTTAGTGAGATAACAGTTATGAGAAGAATAATGCGATCATTAGAACCGAAGACTTTTCAAATGGGATGCGTTACATGAACATGTCTGTTTGTTTTGGTATGACCTCATTGTGGGTTGACATTTAATTATGGTACAACCTGATTGGGGTTATTTTTTACTGTTTTGTGACCTCTTATGTGGAGGCTAGATTGATTTTGGAGTTATCTTGGCTAATGGTGTGTAATGGCTACTACTAGTTGAAATCAGTTTCCAAAAGCTTGAACTAGATCAGCTCTAAGGCTTCCATCTGCTACTTTTCTGAGAATCGAACAGACATTTTAACGAAAATTATTTGGAGGAGTCATATTTTAAAGGCATTGGGCAATATCCTGCCTATTGATTGATTAGAAACTCTTCTTTGTTGAAGAAGATTGACAAGAAATTGATCCCCCCCCAACACACACACCACACACACAAATGTGAATTGTCTTATTATTTGTCTCTGTGGAGAGGATAGATTTATATGTATTCTTCAGTTGTCTCCCTAACTTGTTTCTTCTGTGTATTCTGTATCCATTTACTGCTTATAATGGTTTTGATACATGCTTCATTTGTTATGGGTTAATCGTCTGATTCAGAAGCTTCTACCGCATAGCATTATTTAATTGTGTCTATGGTCGCATGTGGTTTATAGGTAAATTTTTTGAGAAGGTGTGTGAGGTGTGTCATATTACCCTCAATAAAGTTACAATTTTTGATGATAATGGGAAAATCACTCCTGGGGGTGTAAGGATCGGTATGTAAAACTAACTACTCTTGCCAACTTAGATTCATTCGTACACAGTGGTTTATTAACGTGGCTCATTGTGGTTCAGGAACACCTGCAATGACATCAAGAGGTTGTCTGGAGTCTGATTTTGAGATGATGGCAGATATTCTGGTTCGAGCTGCTCAGATTTCAAGTTGTGTCCAGAGAGATCATGGAAAACTAGCTAAATCTTTTCTAAAGGGGCTCGAAAGCAACAAAGAAATCGTGGAACTGCGGACACGTGTCGAATATTTTGCTTCACAGTTTGCAATGCCAGGGCTTGATGCATAAATTAAAAATGTTTTGCCATCTCTCTCTCTCAAGTCTAATCTGGTATCCAATTTTTGGATTACAATTTTTTTGCATGATCAGATCATGTGATCCTGTGATTATATTTCTCAATAATGGTTATAGTATGTCTCATGTGCACATGGTGCACGGTGCATTTGCTCAACAGTTGAAATTGTTTACATTGAAAAGTGTGGGCTTATTACATTGAAAAGTGTGAGTTGATTACACTGAAAATTGCTAACAGTAAAGTTTTCAGTGTAAACAGGCTCACTTGTTGAGTGATTGCATCGTGCATCAATTGCATATGAGATATTCGCACAGCTTTATAGTTTCATACTGCATAGAGTTTTAGGTGTTTGGAAAGACTCTTTTAGATTTCAAGATGCGTGCATAGGCATACTTGTGAATCTTTCTGTGTGGGACATTAACATGGAAAGCCAAAGGTTTTCATTCTGTAAATCTTTTGCACTTGAACACTCTTGAAATTTTAGCTGACTTAGCTGATTGGTCAATTGAGTGTTGATTGTGCATTTAGAAACTCTAGATATCTTGAGATCTTTCTCTTTAAATAATGCGGGACGGAGGTAGTAATATTTTCACCTGTGCAATGCACAATAGGAGAATTATAATATTATATTTTTAAAATTATATATATATATATAATACATTAATTAAACATTTAATATTTTGAGGCTATAGTTTTAAGATGGTAAAATTACACTTAACATTTATTTAGTCCATGCATCGTTTATTAGTTTGAATAATATTATTGTGTTGTCAAATAATATTTTTATTTCTTTGTGGCATGTAAAAGTTTAAAAAAAAAAAGATATAATGAAGGCGCGCCAATTGTATTATACAGTAATTAAATTTAAGATTAATAACTTTAGTACGAAAATAAAATGTGAAAGTAGAATAAATGACCTTGTACTATTTCCAAATTGCTGTAGCAAGAAATTCATCAGTGAATCCTATAAAACATGAGTGCTAAGCCCAAGAATTTCTCAAGCAAAAGAGTCCATGTGTAAAGATCAAAAGAATATATCAATATTTATGAATAACAAATGACAACATTATTATCAACATATCCCAGGACGGGAAATTAAATAGATTTTCATTCTCACTTCTATTGAAGAATGCGAAACGATCGCCCCTAAGTCACACCACAATCATTTGTCTAAACTTAGAGTTTAAGCAGCTAGTGCAAGACTTCTAATCGCGCTTTGTTTGTTACAGCCCTCAAGGAAACAACGCCATATCAGTGCATTAGGTGCGATAGGCATTCCCAAAATGAGTTGCTCAGCTTCTTTTATATGCCCACATCTCGTCAATAGATCCACAACAATGACATAATGATCAATATCCGGTTCGAAAGTGTACTTCAATCTCATTTGGTTAAACAAGTTTATCCCCTCTTCCACCAATCCAGCATGCCTACAAGCAGAAAGAACAGCAACAAAAGCTACCTTATCGGGCTTCATACCCGTTCCCTCCATCTCTCTGAATCTTTTTATTGCTTCATTTGCATAGCCATGCAGTCCAAGAGACGAGACAAGAGACGTCCAAGAAATAATATTTCGTTCTGTCATCTCATCAAAGATCTTAACACAACTCTTAATTCTACCACATTTTCCATACATGTCCATCATCATGTTGCAGACAAATGTGTCACAAATCTTAACATTTGTCTTCACAATAAGCCCATGAAGAGAACTTCCGAGGGCTAGGTTACACAGTTTGGTACAAACACTGAAAAGGCTTACATAAGTGTAATTGTCGGGATAGACTTGAGATTTACGCATGTGATCAAAAAGCTCAAAAGTCTCATCATAATCACTATTCCGCGAACAAGCAGCAATCAATATATTCCAAGATACAGTGTCTGGATTCTCCATTTCAGCATACAATTCTTGAGTTTTTTCGTACTGCCCTGTTCGGTTATAAATCCATGCAACAACATTGGATGTAACAACCGGAAGTTTGGTGTTACCAGACTCTACAAACATCAGGGCATCAGATACCAGACCATTTCGGGCATAAGAGCTTATAAGGGAACTTGCCACATAGCTATAATCATTGTATCCCATTTTGATTGTCAACGAGTGAAGCTGTAGCAGTTCTGTTTCAGGAGATGATTTAATAACAATTGAAAATGAAACTTCATTTGGGTAATAGCCTAACTGGACCATCTCTTGAAGAAGTCTAACTGAAACTGAAGAACCCCTGTTTGAGTATCCTAGCATCAATGAATTCCGACAGACCAGATTTTTCTGAGTTATGCCATCAAAACAAATTTGGGCTTCTTGCACTTCGTCACACTTTGCATAAAAATTAACCAAAGCACTTCCGGTGTAAATATTCGAGTCTAAACTTTTCCTGATCATCTTTGCATGGATGCACTTCCCATGCGATAAATTCTTTGTTCTTGAACAAGAGTGAAGCACATTTGTGAACGTTGTTTCATTGGGTGATAATCCACTCTTACACATCTTTAGGAAGAAATGGAGTGCTTTAGTTGGACTATCACTGTGTCCCATTCCACCAATTATTGTATTCCACAATACAATATCTTTAACATGAGCATTTTCAAACATCTTCTGTGCCAAACATGTTGGAGCAGATTTTACATACATATTAATCAGACTATTGTAAACTGAAGCTAAATTATAAAATCCGTACTTTATCACTAATCCATGTATTTGATCCCCTAATTGCATATCAACCACTTCAAGACAAGATAGAACACTCACAAAAGTGGACTCGGATATTCCAACTGGATTCATTCTCAGCTCAGAAAACATATAAAAACAATCTTCTGTATATCCCATTTGTCCAAGTACAGATATCATGCTATTCCAACTCACTAAGTTCTTTATAGGCATGCATTCAAATATTTCCAGAGCTTCATCTACACATCCATGGCGCCCGTACATTCCCAGCAACGAGGTTCCAGCATAAGCATCCACGTACAGCAGCCCACTCTTTTCAATCAATGCCTGCAACTGCATTCCTTGAAAGACATCCAACCAATGACACGATAGCAAGCCACCAAACGTGAATTGTGTTGGCTTAAAACCACACTTTCTCATTTTGTAAAACAGTTCCAAAGCCTCCTGCAGGAACCCATCTCGACTGTAAGAGCTTATCATGGTGTTATACGTCACAGCATTTCTATAAGGCATTTCATCGAACAGCTTGCGAGCAATGAAAACGTCGCCCAAGGACGCGTACTTTGCCATGAGATTGTTGTGGACGAAAACTGGCTCCTGCGCCGGAAAAGATCCCATGGTGATGTGTAGTGCGTGGATGGACTTCGCTTCGCCAAGTGAACTGATTTTTGAGGGGTCTTGGAGCAAGTGAACGTGGCTTTCGTGTTTAATATCCGGTCCATTAGAGAATCCTGAGAAACAAAGCTTCTGGATAGAGAAAATGATTTTATGAGCTGCAGCTGATTGGAAACCGATCTTGGGAGCGATTGATGGTAACTTTCTCATGCAGTCTTCACTACACAAGATACGGAGAAAGAATAGGGAAATTGCTGAGTTAATCCCCTCTCTCAAATTTAATAATCCCTCCCTTCAAGAAGAATTTGCACTACACATTTAAAAAAAAAAATACTCCCTCCGTCCACGAAAATTTATGCTCACATTTTTGCACGTGGTTTAATGCAATATGTCGGAGGGTATTACATGATATTGTGAGGTCCGTTTTGAGTAAAGAAAATATTTATGGAAAGTACATATGATATACTTTTCATAAATATTCTCGTTATTCAAAACGGACCTCACAATATCCCGTAATACCCTCCGACATATTGTATTAAACCACGTGTAAAAATGTGAGCATAAATTTCGTGGACGGAGGTAGTATGTTTTATATATAAAGTAGTGACATATGGGTAAATATATGTATAGATTTGTGTGTGCATATAAATTAATGTTTCCTTTTTTAATAGGGTGTAAATTTGTGTGGGACGTTCGAATAAGGAAAATGTGCAAATTCCTGTGGGACAGAGGGAGTATTAAATTGCAATTGAATACTGTAATTCTTTTTAATTACTCGTTCCGTTCCAAAATTTATTTTATAGATTGACTTGTATACACATATAAGTGTGAAGTTAAATAATAAAATATAAAAAATATATTTTATTAATTTTTATGAGTATACATTGTTTCCTTTTTTGAAATGTGAAGAAGAATTGAGACGTTTGTATAAAGAAAATGTGAAAATTATTGTAGAATAGAGATAATATTTTTTAACAATGAAGATCTTAAGTGAACAGGGTTACTTTGGTGATTCATCACAATGATCGCTCTAATATTTTTCACGTTCTTTTAAAGTAAAATCTCCACACTTAAATTTTACATTATTCATAAATTTAATCATTTTATACCATAAATACATTAATACATAAAATCCACATTCATGCCTTAATGCACACAATCTAATGAATTTATTTTTACGTCACATACAATATTTACAAAAATATCTCTAAAATTTCGAGTATTCTTCTCTTATTTTACTTTATGTGGTTATTATATGCACTAGCGAAACTTTGCGTTATTTTTATGAAAAGTGTAATGTTTAGTATGGAAAACTTTTTAGTTTTGTTAAAGCTATCACGTCCATCATATTCTTTTAATTTGTTCATACCATTAACATATATAGCCTTTTTTTTTTTTAACGGAATATAGCCTATTTTTCTTGAAAACAAGAATCACATTCTTTTCCCTTCAATTTCATTTGTGTTTCTTGGACTAGTTGTAACAATCAAGATTTCAACAAACCACAAAGTAATTATTCCAATCAAATGGTCAAATTTTGATATGAAACCCGATTGTGAGTTTTTTTTGGAGCCCAAAATCAGCATAAACTACTTGTATCATGCAACAACGTAAGAAAGTCATCATTGAACTCCATATTATTACTTTTATATATATATATATATAATCTTGTCCCTACCTTTGGTATGGGAACACATGTCCAAAAACTTCTTCATCCCTTGGACAATTTCATCAAAGAAATCATCAAGCTGGGCAACTATGGTCTCTGCCCCACTTTGCAAAACTCCAAACCACGTCTTCAATCTTTCAAGTTTTCCATCATGGATCATCATCCTCTCTTCGACCTCTATTCTCAGCTCGTTCATTGCCTCGTGCAACTCATGCACAAGAATCCCCTGCTCATCACCCACCCTATTCTCCATCCTATGATGCAATGCTGCTGCAGCACCCATCCTCAACGACCCCATTGATCCCGGATTCATCCTTTTGCACAATAGCCCGCTCTCTGGCCAACAATACACCAGCCCAATCACTAAGATCACCAGAAGCAATGTGCTCACATTCCTCATTGCATACAACACTCCTCCAAAACCTTTGTACTTGTTCATCTTTGATTCCCCCATCACATTCTCATCAAAATTCCAAATCTTGTTTCTGCTATTCCCTTGTTTTCCTCTTCCAGTGCTCTCATCTCCCTTTCGCAACCCTTCATTGCTCTAATCACCTGATCATATATGTACATACAATCTTGACTTGCATTCACTGTACATATACTACAACTATCAACTGATATTGTTCAGTGAAATAAATTACTCCCTCTGTCCCATAGGAATTTGCACACTTTCCTTATTTGGACGTCCCACACAAATTTGCATACTACTAAAAAAGAGAACATTGATTTACGTGCACACTCACAAACCTATACACATATTTACCCATATGCCACTACTTTATATATAAAACACATTTTCCTTAAAAAATGTGCCGTCCCGTAAGATGCAAATTCCTACGGGACGGAGGGAGTAATAAACAACTAATATTGACCAGTCAATACTTGTCTGTGAAAATAACTAATACTCCCTCCGTCCCACACAAATTTGAACACTTTTCTTAATTGGATGTCTCACGCAAATTTCTATTCTATTAAAAAAGAAAACATTAATTTACGTGCACACTCATATATATATATATATTTAACTATTTTATATATAAAACATATTTTTTTTAAAAATGTATCATCTCTTGGGATGCAAATTTCTACGGAATAAAGGAAGTATTGTTTAAAAATGCACTAGGTATTGAATCTCTAGTTACATTTTCTATAAATTTACGAATAGTTAACTAATACTCCCTCCGTCCCGTAGGAATTTGCACCCTACGGGACGACACATTTTTTAAGAAAAAATAGTTTTATATATAAAGTAGTGGTATATGGGTAAATATGTGTAAAAGTTTGTAAGTGTGCACGTAAATTAATGCTTATTTTTTTAGTAGTGTGCAAATTTGTGTGAGACGTCAAAATAAGGAAAGTGTGCAAAATTCTTGCGGGACAGAGGGAGTATTATTTAATGAAAATAGCAGTAATAATAATAATAATAATAATAATACCTTTGTCACATAGTTATTTCAACATTTTTCTTATTCATCAATTTCATAATTATTTGCCCAGCTAAAAAAATATTCTTATAAACTCTAATTTCAAAATATTCGCATATTTACAAAAATTATTACTACGTTTTGCCTGGTAGGCCCACATCAATTTTTTCACTTTATATCCAAAACCTACTCATTGCATTTTTTTCTGCATTTATATTTGTGGAAACCTTTTACTGGCGGGAAAGTTGGTGGTTTAAAACGGGTGATGATGGAGCAAAGAAAGTATGTTTGCAAGTGAGGAATAGTAGATCGTCGATCGAGCCATTTTTGTCCAACTTCTGAAGCAGAAATGAGAGAACGTGGTGAAGAAAGTTGATTATGTCCTGAGAGAGGTAGATCTAGTTGATCAAGACTCTTGTGATCAAACTGTAGAAACCAGAAGGAACAGAGGATGAATGAAGACTCATTATTCATCTAATGTTTTTTATATATGTTTGTTTTGAAGAAAGAGTCTCTTGTAGTTATAACGCAGCTGAGTCAATATATATTGCCTGAATATGTTTGTTGGGTTGGGCCAATTATGTCTGATTCCTTTTGAGTGGAAGAGATGATTGAGACACTGCCTCCAAATTAATAAGTTATTCATGGGAAACTTGAGCTTATATTAACTCTTTCTTTGAGTGTCACAATTATATATGCATATAAAATATTAGGCAAAATATTATATATATAATAAGAGTAAGTCTCCTTTGCACCAGTTACACGGTGCAACTCAAGTTCATTTTTAAAAAGTTAAACAGTTTATTACTGAAAAGTGTATCTTTCATAGTTTAACTTTTCAGTAATAAACTGTTTAACTTTTTAAAAATGAACTTGAGTTGCACCGTGTAACTGGTGCATACAAGACTAATCCATATAATAAATATTTGATTAGAAATTCAAAAAATTTATTAGAAATATAAAATTTTTGGCTTAATGATATTTGAATATTTTAATTGTAATAAATTTTATTGATCCCAACTTTTGATACTCCTTATTAATTTTTTGATATTCCTAATTAAATGTATAATACTTTAAAAAAACCGCTTTATGATAAGTTTATAACGAATTATTTTCATATAAAATCCACTCAAAATATTATGAGCAACACTTGCGTAGAAATTTCTACCGTAGAAATTACTAAATATAGAAAGAAGAAATGCGCTCACGCGCGTGTATGAATACGGGTAACAACATAATACCAATTAAACATGCATGGTCTAACCCAAGCCACCATGCATATTCCCCTGGACAATCCCACACTAAGAAGCTGTTGGCAATCCCCCTTTTATTTTTCAAGTTTATTTCAAATTTTTATTTTTTATAATTATTATGTTGATTAAAGAATATTTATATAATATTATATTATAAATAAATATTTATATATAAAGTAACACATAGTTGACCTTACTGTAATACACATTTATTTTAATAGTAACACACATTTGTCTTCAAATTTGTGTTACTATATGAGCAAATGTGTGTTACTGTAAGGACAAAATATATTTTTTATGAGAATAAATATGTGTTTCTTAGTTTATTTATCACCCATTTAAATCTAGGTATATTATTTCATATAATACATATGTTATTATATGGAAAAAAATAATTATTTCTAGAATGATAAATAAATATTTGTGAATAATCAATATTGTTCTTATAATAACAAACATTTTGTTCTTGCATTATGTGTAAAAATTATTTATTCTATAAAAATAAATGAGTATATGTAAAATAACAATATTTTATAAGATAGTAACACACATTTTTCCTAATAGTAACACACATTTATCTCCCAATTTGTGTTACTATATGGGCAAATGTGTGTTACTATATGGGCAAAATATATTTGTATGAAAATAAATATGTATTTTTTAATTAATTCATCATCCATTTAAATCTAAATATATTGTTTCATGTAATACATATGTTATTATATGAAAAAATAATTACTTCTATAAAAATAAATAAATATTTGTGAATAGTCAATACTTGTTCTTATAGTAACACACATTTTGCTCTTGCATTATGTGGAAAATTATTTATTCTATAAAAATAAATGAATATATATACAATAACAATATTTTATAAGATAGTAACACACATTTATCTCTCTATTTGGGTTACTATATGGGCACATGTGTATTACTATATGGGCAAAATATATTTTTATGAGAATAAATATGTGTTTCTTAATTTATTCGTCATCCCTTTAAATTTAGGTATATTATTGTTTCATGTAATAAATATGTTATTATATAAAAAATATAATTATTCCTATAAAATTAAATAAATATTTGTGAATAATTAATATTTGTTATTATAGTAACACACATTTTTGTCTTGCATTATGTGGACAATTATTTATTCTATAAAAATAAATAAATATATGTAAAATAACAATATTTTATAAGATAGTAACACATATTTGCTTTAATAGTAACATACATTTGTCCCCCAATTTGTGTTACTATATGTGCAAATGTGTGTTATTATGAGCAAAATATATTTTTATGAGAATAAAAATGTGTTTTTTAATTTATTCATCATCCCTTTAAATCTAGGTATATTTTTTCATGTAATACTTATGTCATTATATTAAAAAATAATTATTTCTATAAAAAAAATGTATTTGTGAATAATCAATATTTATTCTTAAAGTAACACACATTTTGCTCTTGTATTATGTGAAAAAATAATTTATTCTATAAAAACAAATGAATATATATAAAATAACAACATTTTATAAGATAGTAACACATATTTGATCTAATAGTAACATATATTTGTTTTCCAGTTTGTATTACTATATGGACAAATGTGTATTACTATATAAGAAAATGTGTTACTATAATAACATAAATTGAGAGCAAGTTGTTAAATTTATTATATAATATTATTTAATTTATTTTTAAATTTGTGACAATTAAAAAATAATAATAAAACTAAAATTTCCAACTATTTTGCATCATGCAAAATATTAATTGGGCTGATGGGCCTGAGCGTTTTGTGTTGCTTGGGTGGGGTGGGGTTTGGGGGGGTGTGTGAGGGAATGAACTAACATTTGCATTGGACCTGAGACTTGGGAGTGGCCAAGTGGGTGCAGGCGCGCGTATGCGGTGGGGAGCGGGGGGCGCGTGGTTTTATAATATATTTTAGTTTATATTTAGTAATTTCTGCCGAGAAATTACTATACAAGTTTTTGTCAAATATTATTGTTTAAAAGATATTTAATTTTTAAACAATGACACTTTATATATATAATATAACATTTTCTTTAAATAGAAATTACAATAAATTTGAGTTCACAATATTCTTGGCCTTTAATTTGAAAAAATCACATGCACATGATTTATAATATGAATCAGTAATCCGATTCCTTGGTCAATTATTTGTACATTTTAAATGTTTTTTTAAGATGGCACTTTTAAAAAATTATTATAAATGAGGATATATTAATTGTCCTTCAAATTAGAGCTGACAATTCCGGCCCGGCCTACCCGACGTATGGGCTGGACTGGACTGGGCTGAAAAAATAGTGGCTCGAAAAAAATCGGACCGTTTTGACCCGGCCCGTTTGGTCAGATGGGCCACGGGTTGGCCCGTTCGGCCCGTTTAGCCAGGTGAAATAAAATTTATTTTAAAATAATATAATTAAAAATAATATAATTAAATTATTTTAAAATAATTAAAAATTTTATGTTGTTTTTTTTTTATTGTTGGACAATGAACTTATGAACTGCTTTTATTATATTAGGACACTATGACTATGAGTAATGATCTTTATTTCTTTTTTAATTTATGTTTGAATTTGTGGTTTTAGTTCTATTTTATATCTGTGTTGTTGGTTTGTGGATTATAAAAGTATAAGTTAATAGTAGTGCAACAGTGATTATAGTATAATTTTTAAAATTATTATTTTAAAAAATAGGCCGGGCTGGCCCGTTAGCCCGTGGGTTAGATTGGACTGGACTCAATTTTTATAGGCCCGACTGAAAAATGGGCCGCCCGGCCCGGCCCGTGAACATCAGTTGACCCGGTTGGCTGGGCTGGGCCGGCCCGGCCCATTTGCAAGCTCTACTTCAAATACAATAAAGACACTATCTTTTAAAAAATACAGAGAGGACAAACATGCAATTTTAGTAATATTTGCACGTTTATAATTTTTAAGTATTTTTATGTTATTTTGAATGTACATTTTAAATAATTTTTTACACACATATAAAATTTGCCTTTTATTTTGATTATTTTTTTGGGCTAGCCCTAAACTGTAGTTGCACTGTACAAAATAATCTTTAATGTAACTGCCCCTGCTTTTATGTTATAAGAATGTATATTTTGGTATTATTAAATATGAATAATTCTAATTAGTAAAAATTTATTAGATGTTATTACTCTTGATAATAATATAATATTATACGTTTCAATTTTTTTTACTCTGATAATTCTTTTGATTAATCAAAAATAGTTATTGAGTGCATGATATGCACTTGAATTTTGAATCCAAATTAATTTAATTTTGACTTGGTTCAAAATTTTCAAAAGTACGCAAAAAATGACAAGTATTATTAATGTTAAATATAATTGGGCTATTATTTAATATATTTTTGGGATATTCCTGAACATAACTTGGGGTATTATTGAATATCTTGATATACTGTTGTAAATTAATGTTGACTACTATCTTTGTCATTCAAAAGTCTGCGGTATTTTTGGGGCACCGTTTTTAAGAGAAAATACAATGAGTAAAATGTGTATGATTGAAATTGTGGGTAGAGATTTTGAGGATGAAATGCAAATTTTTGTGGGACAAACTAAAAAGGAATGTATGTAAAAAATTATGAGACGGAGGAAGTATTAGTTATTGAAAATAACTTGGAGTAATACTGAATATATTTCAGGATATTACTGACTTTTAACTTGGAGTATTACTAATCAATATTTAGGATATTGGTGATTATAGTTTGAGGTATAACGGGTAATACCTAAGATATATTTGGTAATATCCAAATTATATTCAGTTATATACCACAAGAATAATGGTAAATGCGAAGAAAGATTCCACGAAGAAGAATAACAGATCATCCATTTCATTCGCTCATCCCATGCTTGTAGCTCCAATGATTTTCATACTTATTTTGATCTCCCTTTTTTCTCTCCCTCCCTCTCTAGAACAATTTATTCATAGGTTTAAAAAAGTTACCATATTTACATTGAACAGTGGTGTTGGGGTGTTGTTGAGGTCAAAGTGATGCCTTTAGGTTGGTTATTTATGGGAATGATGAGATTCCTTAGCTTCCCATGGATTTTTGTTATTTATGGTGCTCTGATCCTGAGCGTTCAGATCAGTGAAGGCACTGTTTATGTGATTAATTAAGTTTTCTAACAAGTGATATCAGAGCCACTCTACGCATGATTTTCTGAATTTTTTTGAAAAGAATTTTATAATTCTTGATTAGGGCTTATGTTTGTGTGATTTGAAATTAGGGTTTATGCATTTTTTTTAAACGTACTGTATCAGCGTGATTATGTATATATGGAGTATGCTTATTCGAGTTTCTTTTGGTAGTATTGAGCGATTAAAATATATATGGTTCTGATCATTTAATTATGCGTCTTTTCTGATCTTAAATTTATGGGTATTTAAGATTATTCCATGAATTCAGGTATTAATATATTTTGGCATGATCATAATTGGGACGATAATATATTTAGCGATCAAAATTATGATTTTTTTTTATTATCGACGCATATCTCCAGCGCCTTCATGGCAATTAAAGTGATGTATATTCATATATATGCATATGTGAGGTTGTATAAAGGTCTTCTTAAGGTCAATATGTACTTAAAAAAAAAAAAAAGGATTGAGTTTGTTTTGTTTTTGCGGCACATATAGGTATTAAGAAAGATTGATTTTGCCTTTATACATATATGCATATCAGGTTTCGAGAAAGATTTAATATACAGCAAGTATGACATATGGTAATATCTTTGGTTAAGTGATATTTTTTGGGTTAATTATTAATTTGGCAAATCTTTTAATATGGAAGTTAAAGATTTTGTGCCTAAATTTGTGGAAAAGATTTGTTAAGTGCATAAATATATTTTGAAATTATTAAGGCGTGCATATATTTGATATTCATGGAATAAAATTGGAATTTATTATTTTCCATGAGGATTTATTATAGTTATGATTCTGGGATTTAGGCACTAATGTGTACTATTTACTATGGTACAAATATTTTGGATTAAGACATTTATTTGTCTTATATTTATTAGAAAAATTCAATTATGTTGGACATTTCAAGTTCCTATTTGGTTTCTACTAATATTTAAGATGGTGTGATTGAATCAAGAAGTCGCCAAAGTGACCTCTCTTGTGCAAATTTTTCCATTGAAAATATTGGGATGATTGTGTATGTGTGTTTTCATGCGGGTATTAATCGGCCCAAAGGAAGGTTAATATTTGGCTCGAAATACATAAACACCTGTAATTATAAATACATGACAATTGTAAAGTTTTTTTTTATTGTGAGTAATAAGTCGGCCCCAAGGAAGACTATTATTCGACATGATTTTATTGTCAGTATTTGATCGTTACACAGAGGTGACCACTTGCGAGTTAATATTACTGTCCAAAGACTTGATATTAATGTTGTGTTCGGTGCCTCAAGATGTCTTTATCGTTCTTGAATTTTAATTATTTAATTGGTTGATGTGAGCATGACAATTATTTTGGTTTTGTTCTCTTTTTCAGCTATGTCTGCTACTACTTTATCTGCAATGCTTACCAACATGCCTATGCCAAATGGTTCAAACTTTATGGATTGGAAGGATAATCTTCTGATCACTTTGGGTTGCCTTGATCTTGACTACGCACTAAGGGAAAAGCAACTCGCTTCTCTGACGGATAAAAGTTCTCCTGAAGAGAGGAAGAACTTTGAGAAGTTGGAACACTCAAATCGCGTTAGTCAGATGATCATAATGAGCAACACTCCGGAAGCCTTTCGAGGCGCTGCATTTGAGAAAGCTGCAACAGATAAGGGTCCCGCACAAAAGAAACAACAAAACAATACTGAGGAAAATTGTTTCTTTTGTGAGAAACTTGGACACAAAAGGAAGGATTGTACCAAATATCACGCTTGGCGTGCAAAGAAAGGAACTAATCATACTTTGGTCTGTTCTGAGGTTAATTTAGCTTCAGTACCTAGAGACACTTGGTGGTTAGATTCTGGTGCTACTACCCACATAAGTGTTTCCATGCAGGGTTGCCTAAGCTACCGAAAGCCAAGTGATGGTGAAAGATACATCTATGTGGGTGATGGAAAATCGGTAGAAGTGGAAGCAATTGGGCATTTTAGATTATTATTAAAGACTGGATATTTTTTGGACTTAAAAGATACTTTTATTGTACCGTCTTTTCGACGGAATTTGGTCTCTATTTCTGCTTTGGACAAATTTGGTTTTACTTGTTCATTCGGAGATTGTCAGTTTAATCTTTTAAGAAATTCCAGTATTGTGGGCACTGGTTCATTAAGTGCATATGATAATCTATATTTGCTTGATGTTGTTCCTTCATATAATGAATCCTTGCATGTTGAGTCCAGAGGTACAAAGTGAAAATTAAATAAAGAAAATTCGGCTAAATTATGGCACAAACGCTTAGGTCATATCTCAAAAACCAGAATTGAGAGGCTTGTGTCAGAAGGTATTTTAGATACACTCGAATTTTCAGAACTTAATGTTTGTGTTGAATGTATTAAAGGAAAACAGACCAAACACAAGAAATTAGGTGCTCAAAGAGCAAATGGAGTCTTAGAATTGATACACACTGATATTTGTGGACCATTCCCTTCGGCTTCTTGGAATGGTCAACAATACTTTATATCATTCATAGACGATTATTCACGATATGGGTATCTATACCTCATTCATGAAAAATCAGTGGCACTGGACATGTTCAAAATATTTAAGGCTGAAGTTGAGAATCAACTTAGCAAAAGGATTAAATGTGTCAGATCTGACTGTGGTGGTGAGTACTACGGTAGATATGACGGCTCAGGAGAACAACGTCCAGGACCTTTTGCTGTCTTCCTAAAGGAATGTGGAATAGTCCCACAGTACACCATGCCAGGAACACCTAGCATGAATGGTGTAGCTGAAAGACGAAATAGAACTTTAAAGGATATGGTAAGGAGTATGATTAGTCATTCTTCATTACCAGAATCACTTTGGGGAGAAGCACTAAAGACTGCAGCTTACATTTTCAATAGGGTACCAACTAAAGCAGCTGCTAAAACTCCTTTTGAACTTTGGACTGGGCGAAAGCCAAGTCTAAATCATTTTCATATTTGGGGATGTCCAGCTGAGGCTAGGCCTTACAAGCCAAATGAAAAGAAATTGGACTCCAAAACAGTTAGCAGCTACTTTATTGGTTATTCAGAAAAGTCCAGGGGTTTTAAGTTTTATGATCCCACTAAAAGGTCAATTTTTTAGACGAGAAATGCAGTGTTCTTTGAGGATATTGAGTTTGGGGTGAGAAATAAGGTTAGAGACATCACCTTTGAGGAGGAGTCGGGTTCGACATCCGCTACTGCTTCTGACAATGTTCAGGTACTCATTCCTATCATTGGAGAAGAAGCAGATTTGGAACCTCAACAGGTTAATGTTGAAAACCTTCCCAATCAAGTTGATGCAATAATTGAAGAACAACCTCAACAACCTCAAGAACCTGTAGAATTAAGGAGATCCACTAGAGAGAGAAGAAAAACTATTTCGGATGATTATGTAGTTTTCCTTCAAGAAAATGAGGACACTAACGAATTAATGGATGATGATCCTATTAGTGTTCATCAGGCCATGAAGTGTCCAAATGCTCAAAAGTGGATTGATGCCATGAATGAAGAGTATAAGTCAATGCATTACAATCAAGTTTGGGATCTTGTCTCATTACCAGAAGGTTAGAAACCCATTGGTTGTAAATGGATTTTTAAACCAAAAGGGATTCAAATGGTAATGTTGAAAGATATAAGGCACGTCTTGTGGCTAAAGGCTTTACTCAAAGAGAAGTCATTGATTTTAAAGAGACTTACTCTCCGGTTTCCACGAAAGACTCTTTTAGAATAATAATGGCACTAGTTGCACATTATGATCTTGAGTTACATCAGATGGATGTAAAGACAGCTTTTCTCAATGGTGATATTGTTGAGAAAATATACATGGTGCAACCAAAAAACTTTGTGTCGGGAGATCCAAAGAATATGGTTTGCAAATTAAAGAAATCCATCTATGGACTCAAGCAAGCTTCTCGTCAGTGGTACTACAAATTTCATGAAGTAGTTGTCTCGTTTGGTTTTGAGACTAGTACTGTTGATGATTGTGTGTATCACAAGTTCAGTGGGAGTAAGTTCATTTTCTTGATGCTATATGTCGATGACATATTACTTGTCACCAATGATTCAGGTTTGTTGCACGATACCAAGACCTTTCTATCAAAGAAATTTGAAATGAAAGATCTTGGGGAGACCTCTTTTGTATTGGGGATCCAAATACATCGAGATCGCTCTCGAGGTATCCTTGGATTATCACAAAAGGGATATATAGAAAAAGTGCTGCAAAGATTTGGCATGCAAAACTGCAAGCCTGGTGATACCCCTGTGGCTAAGGGAGACAAGTTTAGTCTCGGTCAGTACCCTCGAACTGATCTTGAAGTTCAAGAGATGCAAAAGATTCCCTATGCTTCGACTGTTGGGAGCTTAATGTATGTTCAGGTCTGCAAAAGACCTGATTTGGGTTTTATTGTTGGCATGTTGGGCAGATATTTAAGTAATCATGGTATGGATCATTGGAAAGCATCCAAACGAGTTTTTGAGGTATTTACAGAGAACTAAGGATTACATGCTTACATATAGGAGATCAGATCAGTTGGAGATCATTGGGTATTCTGATTCTGATTTTGCTGGATGCCAAGATAGTAGAAAATCCACTTCGGGCTACATTTATCTGTTAGCTGGGGGAGCTGTTTCATGGAGAAGTGCTAAGCCGACACTTGTAGCATCTTCTACCATGGCAGCAGAATTTGTGGCATGTTATGAGGCATCTAATCATGGACTATGGTTGCGAAATTTTGTCACTGGGCTGCGCATTGTGAGGAATATTGAAAAACCACTTAAGTTGTATTGTGACAATAATTCGGCAGTGTTATATTCCAATAACAACAGAAGCTCCACTAAGTCAAAACATATTGACATAAAGTTTCTAGTTGTGAAGGAAAGAGTTCAGAGTGGTCAGATTTCTATAGAGCATATTGGAACAGACTCAATGATTGTGGATCCGCTAACTAAAGGTTTACCACCCAAGGTTTTTCATGAGCATACAACTCATATGGGTGTTATGTTGCTTTAGCATACTTCGGTTTAGTGGGAGTCTATATGTGTTTAGTTGCTCTATATTTTATTTTGGACACATTATTGTGTAATTGAGATATTTTTATGAAGAAACAAAGCTTTGTTAATTTCACACTCTGCTTTATTTTGGTTTTATGTTGATCTCATTCAAGTATAAGAAAGGACCAGTTGGAAATAGACATGTTAGATCAAATTACATGTAATTTCCATGCTACACACCATAATTGATCTATTATTGATTGTAATGATATATGTGATTACTGATGGGTTTAGTCACGATTAAGATGATGAAAGCCTCCTTAGTCCTATATCAGTACGATTGATGATAAGATTGTTTAAGGAATACTCATAAACATGACAATAAGTTTGAGCTCATTCAGGAAATGCACATTTGTCAGGTGCCACGTGTTTGCCCTAGTGGGAGATTGTTGGAAATATCCAACATATTGGGCTTCCACGTGTCAATATTAAATGTGTATAATTGTCTTTAAGGAGGCCCAATTAAAGTGATCTAAAA